>JACXIT010000006.1:10950-275576 GCA_014737525.1 Bombus difficillimus | reverse complement strand
AAGGGCACAAGATCATCGGATTCGTCGAGAAAAGCCTCCGCTCGAAAAGTGAGGGAGATCGGCGTTGTTGCTAATTGGTTGATTTCCATGTTGGTGGTTAGAAAAGGATACTAGCCGCCCTTGAGAGAAAGTTGCTCGCGGGAAGTGTCGTACGTGAGAAAAACAGATTTCTCTTATCTCCCCATATTAGGTGATAGATCGAAGGACTGTTAGGACAAAGACTGTTTGTCCGTTTGAAGGACCTTAGTTAACTAAATCCTTAGATTTATTAGTGGGTCTCCAGGCTGGCTCAACATGTACCGCGGAGATGCATCGACATCTGGCAATCATCTTGCCCGAAGAATAGAGGCTGTGTGTGGCGAGCCACGGGGCAGAGGCCCTTGGAATGTTTATTGTCAAGTGTCGCTACGAATATTTCTCCGTAAGAGAGCTATACAATTACACTATACCTCTGTTAGGTAAACGTTCATCCCGTGACCGCGGCTACGTCTGGCGACCGGTTGTCGCCTCGAGCCCAAGCTCACTATCATAGGTCTCAAACAAACATAGTCATATTGTTTATAAGGTTTTACGGATCTTTTTATGTATTATCCTAATAGTTCCCGAAAGGGAGGGGAGGCCCGGTGTCCTTAAATCTCCGACATATATATATATATCGAGATCTCATTGGGGTCAGGGGCGTGTAACTGTTGTTATACGATATGGATAATATTTACTGGTACAAGTATGATTAGTGACGATTAGATACTCGAGATGCTAATGACAATGATCTTAGGTTCGATAACGAATCCACGGTCAACGGGATAGCAAATGCGTTT
Organism: Bombus difficillimus; assembly: GCA_014737525.1. NCBI lineage: Eukaryota > Metazoa > Arthropoda > Insecta > Hymenoptera > Apidae > Bombus > Bombus difficillimus. The sequence continues at coordinate 274,758 of JACXIT010000006.1, read as the reverse complement.
TCTTCGAAAGGCTAAGTCGAAGTGAACTTACTTTCCCACAATTCAAGCGTAACTCAACTTGTTCACAGTACAAGTAGAATTCGACTAACTCTGTCAGTTCAAGTGGAACCGCACTTATACTCTGTATCTCTCTGTACCTCTCGAGTCAACTATTTTTTTAAGGAGAGCTATACAACTACTCCATACCTCTGTTAGCTAAAAACGTTCATCCCGTGACCGTGGCTACGTTTAGCGACCAGTTGTGTCACTTCGAGCCCAAGCCTACTGTCATAAATCTCGGGCAAACACAATCGGATTAAATCATAGACAACTACTTCTAAGTTTTATTATTTAACCCATTTGCATCATGGCTGTAATCAAGAGGACTGGTCCCTATATAAAATAAATAACATTCGAATTCCTCATGGAGTTTATCGGAAATTTACTGTTCAAAACTGTTGAGGTTATTGAGGTTATAAGGATCGAAGAACGCGTGGATAAATTGTAAAAGTAGCAAATATATTTAACAATAAAGAGTAGATACAAGTATGAATACAGTTGAGCTGGTCTAGATCCGCACGCTGGCAGCGTTACCCTGTAACTGAAAATCCCGAAGCCATCGTCGCCTGTCTATCGTCTATACACTCTCGATGGCTTCAGTGACTGAGAAAACTAAACAGTACAGATGTAGAGTTTTCCTAGAAGTGCTGACCGCTTCAACAAAAACGACAATGGTAGACAATGCTACTTCGCAAACATCGCATCTTGCATTCTTTATAACAGAGGAAGAAAGTAAAAATTGTTTATTTAAAAGGAGTTATTTAGATTAAAATGGAAATAAAAGAAAAGCAGCATAATCCGCGCTTGGATGCAAATGGGTCAAGTACAGCTATAATAAAAAGTCTAGACTATAGTATTGGGGGTGTTCCCAAAAATTCCAAAAGGAAGACTCCGATGTCCTTTCATCTCCGACGTATATAATATAAGATATAAGAGCTGCTTCTATTATTTCGTGCAATCCCTGTAAAACGTTATCAAACGATATTTTCGCAATCGCCGATAACGCAAATTTCCATGAAATATAAAACAGAATCGAACGTCGATAAATGGAATCTGAAGGGAAGAGCTGAAATCTTCTTTCCCTGCGTACTCGAGGTTCGAAGCGCGTTTCCTTCCTATCGCGCGACACTGAACATCCAACGAGGGAACGAAACGCGGCCGAAAAAGCTTGCGATAATCGGAATTCCTGAGGGGTATTTTGCGACCTCGTTTTTCCGCGCGGTGCCGCGCGTAGCACGCGTGAGGTACGAACCAGACGCAAGTGGAACCATCCTCATCGGGATATACGTATATCGCGTACCAACTAAACGCAATTTCGGAATAGTTTCCCTCGGCGCGCGGATTAAATTTTCCTTTGTTCGCGTTATGGAGTCGGGCCGCGTTCGTCTCGTCTCGTCTCGCCTCGTCTCGCCTCGCTTCGTTTCCCATTGCCGCGTTTCTCGGCCAAGCCGACTGTTCGCCGTGCTTTCACCCGTACCGACAATTAGATCGACTACCCTAGGCGTGTACTTTAACTTTGCGGCCTTTCGGAAACGCGCGCCAAGCACCGCTGCTGTTTTCTACGCGTCGAAACATTTCCTCCAAACGGATAATTCTGACGCGGAAAAATGGAACCGTTGGAAGAGTTTAAGGGCGAGGTTTTGAAGAAATTTGAACGTATCGTCGGTATAGACTGGGAATATTTACGCGGACTGAGCGATCTGCGCACGCGCGAAATATGCAAATGCGGATGGAAAATATGCAAAGTACGTTGACGATATGTTGGTTGTACTTTTGATATATTAAATGTCATCCGGATGATGGGATATTTAGCAAGATATACTCTGCTCAAATTTCCGCTCGTTAACCGACCATGTTTTCACGTAAAATATATTACCCGGTGATTTTCTGAAATATTCATTTTTAGCAGAATTTGAGAAAACTCGCGCGTTTGCTTCTCGTACGATTCAGGTCGCAGGTAATGACGCGATGAGCTTAATTAAACCGAACTATTCCGTAATAACTCGAAAGTAAACCACGTCCTACGCTTAGCCAACCACTCGAAATCGCAACTGTACGACGTAGTCTATATTTGACATTAGAACTTCGAATCGAGTCGTGAAGCAAAGTCGGACACGTAATGTTACGATTATCGTAGATTCGTTGAAGGATACGGAATGATCGTTGGAAACTAGAAAATTACTAAACCAGGAGGACGCGAATTAAAACGATATATACGAATACGTATATTTTTGTGTATTTTCTTGAAATAATCCAGATCAGAACGGAATATATCAACTACGCTACGAACTTTTCCAACAGCTTGATAATTCCACGTCGAAGCAACATTCCTCGCTTTCGATTCTTGTCCAACGTACTTGGGAAATTCGCGAATCCGCTGGATAAGAGGCTGCGCGTAATCGCCGATGTCCCTGAAAGCGCTTTAACGATTCGTGAAATAATTAAAGCGAATCCTCTGGCTCTGGATTCGTCGGTTCGGACGAGAGGCAGCGGCAAGAGTCGAAGACGAAACGATGTTCAATTAGTTGGGTCGGGGGTGGATCGAAGTAGAAAAACGAGTTCCTAGCGATCGCGTAACTTGCAAAGCTCTGGTGGATGTAAAAGGACAAGGCAGGAAAGAACAGCAGGGTCATTGGCTCTAGCTTCGGTTGGCAGCAACGCGAAATCACGATCGACTCTGTTCAAAGCACAATCGTTTTCGCAAACTCGTGCCTCCCTTTGATGACCCGAGTAAACGGTAACTCGATCGCGACGGATTTGTAACCGTTCCCCAGACCCCTTGCTGCTTATTTGCATGCAAATTGCCAGCCTTTCGCAGACACGATAAAAAGACAGAGGGAAAAAGGCGAAGAAAATAGCATCGCAAGCGCCTGCGAAAGCGAGCAGCGTGTCCTCGCGTGGGACGAAAATGCAGAATGATCTTCTTGCTGGTTAACTCTCGTCGAGTTACTCGAAAGAAGAACGACAGCGACGGTAGAATGGTAATTTCTCTTCTATTAACTTCCATTAATTGACCCTTAACGATCGATAGTTTGTTTCGCGGTGTTTTCGAAGACGACGGAAAATTGGCTAAACCACAGCGATCGTAAACAGATAGAGACGAAGATGAAATTATTTATTCACCGCCGGTCTATAAGACGCGCGTTAATTAAATAATACCGCGACCTAGTGACGAAATACTTTGAAAATTGAAACGGTGAAAAGCGTACAATTTGCATCAAATATCAGCTGCTGTGCTAACACGCACGTGTCAACTTCACGGCTGTCCTGTGCGTAAGAAGTAGCTTATGTTCGGCAATTTATGTTTGCAAATGCAACGGCGGAAACTTTAGATCGTTAGGGTTTAATAGCACGATAATCCAACACGGATTCGATCTCAACTCGATTGCCTGTATTTTTCCAACCGTCGATGTCCTATCTTGGATGCTGCGTCGAAAGCGCAAGTTTTTAACACTCGAGAGAAACACGATCAGGTAGAAGACGAGTCGTCAAAGAACGCGGCAGGCTTAAGCAATAAGAGAACCACCGCCTTGTGTCTCTTGCATATTCGGCCGTTCGAACGAACTCGACTTGACGAACTCGAGGGGAAGAACGTTCCACGGCGAATGGAGGAAACCGCGGAGAAAAGGTGTACGCGTAAATAACGATAACGCGACCGCGTTGCTCAGACGCAGATATAAATTCCATTTGATGTGCCGTCGACCGAGGAAAACGAAGGCCAGGCATCATCGACGCGTGAAACGTAGCGATATTTTTTCGGGAAAAGTCAAACGTTCCGACGCGAAAACGTTCTTTAATAATCGACCGCGCCCTTTCCACTTGCTCCTGGCGCGCTGCACGGTCTAACGTTCGACGATTCAACGTTTTCACGAGTTTTATCCGCAGCTCGCAAATGCGTTTGAACGACGAGAATATTCGGAGATGCGTAAAATCATAATACGTGGAAGTTGAAAGTTGTGGCCTGCGTAATTGTACGACGAGGCGCTAGTTATCGTCATCGCCCTGTATTCCAAGGGGTGAATTCATCTTCTCCGACGACAGCCCGTCGAAATCTTCGCGAATGCGAATCGCGTAGCACTTTACTTATTGTACATACTATACATATGCATATAGTACGTGAATATTCGATATGACGTAAATGTTACGTATTATTATATTTTATAATAAAACTGGAATAAACGAACGTCTGTGTTTGTGTTTTCTTTGCCCCTCTGAAGCGCGTCTTCCTTCAAAAGTTTTACATTCGCAACGAAACTACGACGAATCAAATAACCGTTAAAATATACGAGGAAATATTTGAGGTGTTACGATTGTTATAGTGTGCTCTAGTGTCACACGCTCAAGAAGGCCACCCACTCGGTAATCGGGTAGACGAAACATCCTGCAATACCACAGTTATCGAAACAATAACCAAACAGTAACGAAATAGTCGCCCCTGATACACGCCCGACGATAACCCCTCCAAAGGGAATCCCAAAACCTCAATATAAAAATCCTCCTACTAAATTAGCGCTAGAGACCTTATTCTGTGTAACACTTTGAATCGTCACTCTGTTGGATTTATATGATAAATTCTCCATTATCATATACGAAGTTCAATATTTCTTCACCTCGTTCGTGAAACGTTCGAACTGCGACGCGAGGAGATCAGCGGCGATCTATCGGTTTCGTGATTTCTTGTGTCTCCGACGTGACACTAGCGTAAATATGTAAGTGTAGTCGTGATAGTTGTAGCTGCTGGCTGTAGAGAGGCCGGTTGCTGGGATACTGCTGCTTTTCTTCTGATTTTTGTGTCGCGAAGAAAAATCGAACTCCGATCGTCGGGATCTGAACCCGAGTCCCGAACGTTCGTAACCTAAGGCGCTAACCACTGTGCTACCGTCGTCCGATTCTAGTCGGTGTCGTCCGGTGGTATTTTGCTGTCGAGTACAAGTGCTACATATTTATCCGCGGTCTAATATTCCATACACTGACGAAGATACACGACAATGATACAGATATGTCGACAATTTTATTGAAAGAACGCAGACAATTTCAAAGTCACGCTTACGCGCTTAAAATATTCAAGCTTCGTCGAAAATCAGGATTTGTGATAATCCTTAAACGTAGACGAGCGAGGACTTATCGCAGGAATTATCAAGGAATTATCGCAGAGCGTGTCGATGATTTCGACCGTTTTCGTCCGAAGGGAAATGTGTTCTTAATTCTTAAGCAAAGCCGCGTAACCAGGAGTCTAGGTGAAACGATATACGGGTATCCGTGTACTAAAAATTGCAGAAATCGAAGGTACGAATAAATTTAACGCGCGAGAAAATCCTATTCTTCCGATACAGTTCTAGGGTCTAAATCCTAAATAACGATTTCTTTTAATCGTCGCTTAATTTCGAATACGTGGGACGATCGAGCCAGCATCGTTAATTGCCGAGAAATGAATTAATTAGCGGCAAGGTCGGGCCGGCGCCTTGGCCCAAGTCAACGGCTTCTGACCGCAACGAACGAGAACGCGGTGAAGCGTTCGACACGAATCGAACGGAATCGAGACGCTGTTAATTCGCGACAATGCGTCGTTCGCGTTCGAAACAAAAGGTATTCGATTCGAAACCGGGAGAAATTAATTGGCTGCCGCGTCGTCACGCCGATAGCCAGGGTCCAGTTAACGCGAGTTTCCACGAAAACCAGTACTTTTTCCATTTGTCGGGGCCATTGTCTTCGAAATTCGCCGAGAAGAGTTTCCCATTGATCGGCTCGGATCGAGAGCAACTATTATTTCGTTGAATCGCGGTCATCGCCCCCTCTTTTCTCTTCTCTTCCTCCTTTTCTCTCTCTATTTTTCTTTTTTTCTTTTTTTTTTTTTATTCTCGATGCGCGTTTAATTGGAATCCGTCCTCGACGCGTTGCATTCAATGGACGGCGCAAACATGGTGGACAAACGAACGCGTTTTTTCGCGCGAGAACCAACTTTGCAATCGGTAATCCGAACGTGCGATCCGATTTTTCGGCAGCGGCTTTAAATCTGACCGCGGTCGTCGAACAAAAACGATCGCAAGAATGGCGGCCGATCGGTACGTGTTTAACGCGGCTTTCGAGAGCCGCACGGGGACCCGGTTGTTCCAGACGGATAGAAAAAGAGAATGAAAGATAGAAACGGGATTTCCAACTCGAGATTCTTCTTCGAGTTACCTCCGAATGGACTCTCGACGGTTTCCACAAGGGAAAGCTCCTTGGCCGCTCTTCTTCGCTCCCTTTGTGAATACTCGAACACTTGGAGAGTATCCTCGAAGGGGAAGCCTTTGTCCTACTCCATTCGCGGACGTATTTACGATCCTCCTTGTCGGCGATTTCTTCTCTCGCGACGATTTTCGTCTCGTATTTCCCTGCCAACCGATTTTACCTATATTTTTACATTATGCGTGTCCTGTCCTCTGTTTCGTTTCGTTCGCGCGAAAATTTATGCTATTTCACGCGTACGCCACGAGAAAACACGGATAAACGCGAACGCTGGGAAATCTGTTTTATTAATCGCGATGTAAATCATCCTGTCCGGTTTCCACCGTATATTTCGACCTTTAGTAGACGCTGTACGTTTCTCGGTTGGCTGGAAAAGAACGGCGACTGTATTTCGTCATTTCCAGTCGTCGATACGATACGCGTTGTCCCGTTATTCGCAATCGACATCGTAAGTATCTTCGTCCGATCAGACTCGACAAAAACAAGCGTCGCACAGATCGTTAAAAATACAGCTAGCGAAGGACGCGTCGGAGCAAGAACCGTTCTCCGTTCTCTTTGTCTCGCTCCATCTTCGACGCTCGCGAAACCTTCTCTTCCGCTGTCTAGAAGCGAGCTAAATTTGTGCAATTTTTCCACAAGCAATTGCAAATGAAACATTCGAGTTCTTTCCTTCTCGTCGCGTGTCAAGCTACCGGCGTTGACGCTTCGAAATGCAACTTTGTGCTACGATGGAACCGCTCGTATACAAAGTAAATTTATTTCGCACGGTTCTGTGGCGGCACTTGACAGCAATCATCGTCGGACGACGGCAGCGCAATGGTTACCGCCTTAGGTTACGAACGTTTGGGACCCGAGTTCTCAAATCTCGGCGACCGTAGTTCCGATTTTTCTTTCCACGGCATCTAATTAAGAAGAAAGCAACAGTACCTATTTCGGCCTCCACAGCCAGCAGAGTAGCACTATCTCACAACTACTAAGTAACTATCTCTCCACCTCAGTTTGGTCAGTTGCTAGGAATTGCCAGATTTCACAAGCACGCACTAGTGCGATGTTCCGACGATTTTTCCTTCGAAACGTACCGTACAATTAAACGTTATTCGTAGGTAGAAATTGTTTACCTTCAAGCTGGAACAAATGCCTGGTATTTTCATAGAATAAGCAGCGCGATATTTCCACGAGTGTTGCACAAAGGAACGAAAGATAGTGCCGTGCTGGAATATTAATGCGAGCAGTTGTACGTTTACGACGCTATAACCAATCAAACTCGTATTCTGCCACTAACCACCTTCTCATCTTCGTACCGAGGTAGCGTCGGTCTCTGATATTCGGCTTGGGGCTACGGCTTCCGCCTTGGAGGGTCGAACGCGGTGTGGTTGCCGTCGCGAGATATCGGCGGGCGGGGCTCTCCTTTTGGCCCGACGATAAATTTCTCCCGGCGGCAGGCATGGAAAAAGCGCGTCGAACGAAAGAACGGGCTGACGTGCGGCGATACATTCAAAAAATTGCTACCACGATAAGAAGCAGCTAGGTCGGGCAGAAAGGATGACGTGGAAGAAGAGGCGAGCGAGCGCAGACGGACATGGATTACCGACCGATCCGATGGCTACCTCCTCGGCAAAGATTTTTCTCGTAATAAAAACGCGACCGATCCACGCGATTTTGGCTATCGTTGCCAATTAGCGGCCGGGAAGAGTTACCACGTTAACACTTTGACTGTGTCACGTAAACTTGAGGGTTGGATGATAGAAATAAAATAGTTGAGTCGTAACGCGACTATTAATTTCATTTTAATTAACTTTATTATGAACTCGGCGATCACAATGGGATACACACTGAATTAACGCATAAATCACAATTCGCTCCAACCACATTTAGTTACACTGATACGCGACTGCTATGAGGGTAAAGACAGGTAAAGAGACGTCGACTATTCTAAAGACAGAGAATAAGTGCGTTTTTCTGACGATACCGTGTCTGAGGAAAGCTAGGGGTGGGTGTGTCTAAAGACACGAGACTATGGGATTTGTTGATGACAATTTTGGTTAGGGAAGCGAGGGCAGTAGACACCGTTTCCGGTTGGATAATAAGAAGGTTGGTGAACCAGGAAGGGTTTTAACCGCCCTCGTGAAAAAGTTGCTAACGGAACGTACCAGATGCGAGGAAAACCAACTTTCTATGTTAACCCGTAGTAAACAATATAACTAAAAGGAAACCTAAGACAAGAGATACTCCCTTGGTTTGAAGGACCTTAACTATGAAAATTCCAAGACCCCTGATGGGTACTTGAGACTATTGAGGGGACATTTGGGCGCCATCCTGCCCGCGGCGTGTGTCCTGATCTGTGATGCGTATTGACTTTACAACTGCCACGCCGAAATCGCATGTTTCGCTCAGGACACCACGGGAGTATTTTTATTATTCAAAACATATGTGGCGGATCAAACAGCCTCGGTCGCCAAACGGCCGAGGAACGAAACGACGACGGCACAAACCTCCCACGGCAACGCCAGGCTGGCGATCGCCACCAGAGGGCCAACGGCGATTGGACGAATTTCTCTCGCTGGTGGTCGAACTGGATCCGCATTAGGATATATACCGCAATTAGCGAGACGCCCTCTGCGTCTAAGGCAGGGACTACCGGGCATAGCCTTACCGACGAGCCCGCCGGCAGTCCCGGGACGAAACGCGACGAACCTTCTTCTTTAGGAAGCATCTACGAGGATCGGCCGACAACAACACAACTGTGGAAGCGGGATCAACCGATCGCCCTTCACATATAATGGCAAAATAATAATAAATCGACTGTCTCTTCGACCATTCGCGGAGAGACGCGATCGCGAGAAAGCACGTCAACGGGAGTCGTAAATTCCCGTTACGATTAAACAATCGACGCCACGAAGTGATCGATCCCCTATTTCGTTTAGGATAATAAGGGTGGTTCGATTGGATTTACACTGAATTGACAGATAAAACTCAAGATTTATTCCAGCAGCTTTGTGTAGAGGAAAGTTACGCTGGTGCGTAAGTACAAGTTGAGTAAACGATTAATTTAAGGGTGGAGACCCGGTACAGACATGTTGACTCTTCCAGCGGTGAAGAACGAGGAGTTTTAGAATAGACCGATGACTGAAGGACAGTTGACTCAAAGACTGTGACTGCTAGAACAGTGAGGACACGTCTCGTGTTTCTACGGAGGAAAGCTCGGTGTGGGTGTGCCCTTTTGAACTATGAATGCGGATTCGTTGATCACACCTTTCGGTAGGAAGGTGAGGGCAACGATCCGCGATGCCCATTGGTTATCGCCAACGTTAATGAGTAAAACATGAGGAGTTTTACTGCCAACGTGGCTAATGGATTTCCTAGTTCTTGGGTATATTTGCTTTTCCGTACGGCAGATACCTGCTTTCTCCGTAATTTGTGCGAGCGTGGAATAAACCTAAGGACTGTTTTAAGGACCAGCCATAAACCTAAATTACTTATATAAATTGAGAGGAAGTTAAAAAGATTCGGTTTATGGTGGTTCCTTGGGTTTATTGGAGGTCGGTGTGAAGGTATGTGGGCCTTGACGGTCAGACCATAAGGGACGTCGCGCGGACCATCTTACGCGACGTAACATCGACGATGTAAGACAACGTTCTTCTCCAATGGACCGTTTATCTTATCGGTGGTCACGGGTGTTGATAGCGACGTATTATAAGAAGGCTTCGTTTATTTCAACGAACCATTCGCGTTCGTTATTTCGTCGTAAGCAAAACGCGCAGAATATATCGTTGAAACGTGTAAAAGATATTAGTAAACGGTATTTGCTCGTTCTGTATACAATAGTAAGGTATGTTCACGCTTCTAACTTCGATTATATGATCATAAAGCAGCGTTTACGATTATTTTCTAAGCTGTGTTTAGAATAATATTCGTAGATTGCCCCTCAAAGATATGGGGATGCAAACACAGTGCACCGTTAGATGCAAGATTTGTTCTCATTCTTTTTTTATCGATGTTCTAATAAAAATGTTTAATTGTTCAACGGAGTACTTTTTATTTCAAAGTATCTTCTATTTATCGGTTATATTCGAAATGCCCTAACTGTCAATTTTCGTACAATTTTTACGATTGTAAGAAGTTCAAGCGCTCGGGTCACCAACGACCACCGTAGCGTCACAGGAGAAATCGTGGCTGGTCATATATAACCCACGTGGTAATCAAAGCGTTAAACAGCGCGACCTGTCGAAAATCTGGTCGCGTCGCGATCTTTCGATGTTTCACCAACAGGAAATAATTCGTCTGACTCGATAATTTTTTGGAAATGAATTTACATTAGATATGCTTAATAATAATTTATTAAAATTTAATTTATATTATTGAATTCACTTTGCACGATTCCACCTTTGGCGGAATAGTTGCGAGGTTTCCGTTGTATAAAATCAATTCATATTATATTATTGAATTCTGCCGGATTCGCGTCGCAATTATGAAAAAGGATTCCAAGGATTCGTTCGATATTCTCTCCGTTATAATTTCTTTGTTCGTCTAAATCCTACAGTTTCATGAAATTTGACGAGATCGAGGTATCTTACGATTCTACGACGATGCTATTTTTCTGCCAGTTACGCGTAGAAATTCTTTTTGCACCTCTGATTTATGCGATAGCCCGCTACCGTATCGTGTTTATTATTCCAATATGCTTTCCGTAACTTCATAAAACGATAATTTTCTCTGCTTACGTTTCTGAATAACCTCGCATTTAAGCAACTTTAACGCATCATTTCGCCGCTCGATTCTCGATAGATTAACGAGCTTAATCGAATACAAACGAATAAAAAATATCAACGTTCCGGTCGAATTGCAGATGCGCGAAGAAGCAAAGCGGAGGTTCCGGTCGCTAGATTCGACGACCGGAGTACAACTTAATTTACCTTGCTATCCGATTTCTATTTCTCAACGATTAGTTTCGCGAGATATTCATCGATCGACGCGGATTATGAGGGAAACAGGCGTGGTTGCAGCGCTATCGGTGTCCAAGGTAACTTCTTCCACGCGACTGTACACGATATTCGCATTATCAGGGAACTAACGGTCGAAACACGGGTTTTAGGGAAGGACGGGACGAGCATCGACCGACGTCGATATCGAGACCCGTCAGGACAATCCGGTATCTCTACTTTATTCTGTCTAAGTTTGCGCAACGGCCTGGAACGATTCGCAACTATCTGCAACTACCTGCAACTACCATGCGGGTTCTACCACAGTTTTCATCGTTCGTGAAGAGCAGTTTCGTTGATAGCGCGTCGCGTGTTTAGCAGTTAGCTTTCTCAGTTTTGTTCTTCTTGCTCGGTTTACCCGTGTTGTCTATTCACACACTCGTTCCACGTTCCTCGTGTGCTTGTGTGTGTGTTTTTTTTTCCCTATTCAAATCGAGCCGTCTGAGAACCAAACCGCGCCACTACTTTCCTCTTTGATCCTCTTCCGAGGCAGTTCTACCGCTTTAAGCTTTCCTTGGGCGTTTCCATTTATTTATGATTCTTTCTTCCGATAAGATCGAGACGCGAGAAGAATAGCGAGAGAGAAGCGTAGAATCGAGAAGGTAATTGGACGTATACTTGTCGATCATCGAGTTATTGGGTTGGCAACCAAGCGATCGCGGATTTTGTCGATACCACTAATGACAAAATCCGCGATCACTTAGTTGCCAGCCCAATAGACGCAGAAATATCAATTGTTCTAACGCGAAGCTACGTCCTCCTACGTCCTGTTTAGATTTCTAGCGTGAAATTCGAAGAAATTGAAATATTTAACGCCAATACGATAAATGATATTTTTCAAATCGTAGAAAGCTTCCCTGTACCTCTGACTCGAGTAATGTTCGTTAGAACATTCGAACTGGTAGTGTACTCGAAATATTACCAGTTTACGGTATTGGTAATTGGTGTTACGCCGGCCGACACTCTACCTCGCCCAGGCCACACACCGCCGGCAGGATGGTATCCAGATGTCTACCCATCCGTGCTGCGTACCTTCAAGGGCCTCAAGGACCCCTATAGTTCTCCGGAATTTCTCGTTAAAGCCACTGGAACCGCATAAACAGTTCTTACAAATCCATTTCTAGAAGTTTATTGTTTATCCCGGGAAGATAGTGGAAGGTCAGCTTTGTCACGTACGACACTTCCACTCTTGCCACCTCTCTCGGTGACGGTTCGCACCCTTCCTCACCCACAAACCAAAAAATGGACCAATTAACAGCGAAGTCCATTTCCCTCACTCTTCTAATGAAAACTCATCCTTAACAAATCAGCATCTCTCGTGCCCTTGGATACACCCATCACTAGCTTTCCTCCGACATAGCATCGACACAAAGATCACTTATTCTTCACCGCTAGAATAGTCAACATGTCTGTACCGGGTCTCTACCCTTAAATTAATCATTTACTCAACTTGTACTTGCGCACCAGCGCAACTATCATCTATACAAAGCTGCTGGAATAAATATTAAGTCATATCTATCAATTCAGTGTAAATCTAATTGAACCACCCTTATTATCCTAAACGAAATAGGGGATCGATCACTTCGTGGCGTCGATTGTCTAATCTCCCGTTGACGTGCTTTCTCGCGATCGCGTCTCTCCGCGAATGGTCGAATAAACAATTGGAACTAGCAATTTATGAATTGCTAAAATTAAATTACTTCTTTCCTATATCTCGCGTTCTTCGCCAATAACAAAATATATAGTTACGCCTTCGTGCAATTAAAACGACTGTGTACCCGTTTGATTACGAGGGTTTAATCAAGTAGGAAATTCATCTTAGTACGTTTCTTGAGATTAATAACAAATTTTTAATAACATCCACGTTACTACGTTTACTACTTTACCAGGTTTTCCACTGTTTGGTCCTTAATGGATGAAGAACTGCGTCGTAAAGTTCGTTCGTGCCTTTCGCTTTTTCTAAAAAAGTGAAAAATGTCCAAATTATCGGATGGTCGTGATTCAATGAGCAAGCGTAGCGACACAGCGAGAAATATAGGGGAGAACGAAGATCTAGCGCGGAGGTCATCAAGAACGTGCTCGACTTGCCAACTTCGGTGTAAATTTCTCAACCTGCACGTATCGCCGATCGCTCGGTCAATGCGGTGAACCGTTCGTTAAACGCCAACGCTGGTAAACGTCTTCTGCTTGAATCCTGAAATTTCCTGGAATCCAAGGAAATCTTCTGGAATCGTCTCGATGTCCTGAAATGGTCTCGGCTAACGGGGTGCAAGTCTGCCAGACTTTCGACGAGAGTCTGCGATTCGTCGGTGGCCATGCGTCGATTTCCAGGAATCTCGAGACGACTCTCAAAAATTAGACGCCTCCTCCTGCCGATTGGTACGGCTGCCGCTGGTGTCACGTCGGAGACGCAAGAAATCACGAAACCGATAGTGTATTTTCGGCCAGTCGCGGGGAGACGCGATCGCGAGGAGGCGCGTCAACGGGAGTCGTAAAGTCCCGTTACGATTGTAGCAATCGACGCCACGAACAGGTCGATCCCCGTATTTCTCGTGGGATGATAGAGGTAGTTCAAATGGAATAAAACTGTAGTCTACAGTCTTATTAATATGTATATTTGTAACAACTAGTACACACACACAAGTTGAGTCGTTGAGCTACAATGACTGTCCGATAGTTACAAGAACGGTTGAATCGACTGTCGCGAGAATCTAGGAGCGAGCGTGACCCGGGAGGTATTTTGCACAGACATTTGAGTTGTTGAGCCGGGGGTTGTAAGAACAGACAGTTGACTTTACAGACCGGTGATCGACGGACGGTTGACTGAAAGACAGTGAGGACACGTCTCGTGTTTCTACGGAGGAAAGCTCGGTGTGGGTGTGCCCTTTTGAACTAGGAACGCGCATTCGTTGATCACACCTTTCGGTAGGAAGGTGAGGGTAACGATCCGCGATGCCCATTGGTTATCGCCAACGTTAATGAGGAAAATATGAGGAGAAAGTTTTCCTGCCAACGTGGCTCATGGGTGTCTTTGTTCTTGGGAACATCTGCTTTTCCGTTAGACAAACCGACGCTTTCTCCGTAATTTGTACGAACATGGAATAAACCTAAGGACTGTTTCAAGGACCAGCCATAAACCTAAATTACTTGGAACGTTTCACGAATGAAGTAAAGAAATTGAACTTTATGTATGATAATGGTATTTATCGAATCAATCCAACAGAGCGACGGTTTAAAGCGTCGCAACAGAATGCTCTTGAGCGCTAATTTAGGAGGGTTTTTATATTGTGGTTTTAGTCCCTTTGGAGGGGTTAATTTCGTTACTGTTTGGTTATTATTTCGATAGCTGTGGATAGTTTCGTCTACTTGATTACTGAGCGGGTGGCCTTCTTGAGTGTGTGACACTGGCAAGGCGAATGAACGAAACGTATGTTCCGTGACAGGTCTGCCCCGAAGAACGAGCGAATTGGAATATTCGCCAAACGTCGAAGCAACGCGCAACGTGCTATTAAAAACACGATCGAAATCGCGGAGAATCGAAGGATCGCGATAACGAGGAAAGGTGTTGAAAATCAGTTGGTTGAAAATATTCTGCGATCGAAGTTTATCACATACGCGCAACATATACGTTACATATACGCAAGGTATCGACAAATGGTGGTGTAAATGGAGAAAAGATTATCAATATCGAGGAGAAATAAAGTTGTATCAAGCTTACACGTTTATACCAAAAGCACAGATTATTTAACACGAACAACGTTTAATGCAATCTCTTCCTTTCGATAAGAAAAATTGATAGCGATATTACGGTCCGACGAGAAATAGCTGATTGAATGCAAAATTTAAAGTTCTTTCTTCATCAGGGAAGAAGGTTATAACCTCTCGTATGATTTTGATCTGGCCACCAGGGAAATCTTCGGAACTACGCGTACGATTTTCTTGAAATTTTGAAGCAATATCCCGCGTAAGATGGTATTCTAATTGCAGAATATACCGTAGGATTTTTCCATTTTTCAATTTTCTAAAAACATTTAAAGTTGATTATTTTTAATATGACACGGTTTCGTTATCTTTAAATCGACGTTATTCTTACGATTGTTAATATTCGTGAAAAATTCTACGCTATATCGTAAACACCGGGTCGTAGTTCGCGGAACAAAAAGAATTTTCTATTTGAAAGCTTCCTCTGAGAGTAACGACCAGCAGATAGGTTTCGCAGTAACGAACAACATTTCCATTTTGAAACAATTTTTTCCCTCGAAAGGGATGAAAGGTAAGACTCTTATCTGCATTAATATCGCACGAAAATGTCCGAACTTTTCATTTTGTGATTATGTACTTATGAAAAAAGTTGCCAAACTTTGCTTATTTTTAGACTCTCTTAAGCTCGCGCTACGCGATTAAGTTTCTCGATTACTTTGAAGTAGTTTTAATTTTAAGAGAAAAGAACATTTTTTAATATCGCTGACGAGATAACAAATTTCACGAATACATCGTATCGTACGAAATATTTTGTAATTTTATTCCAACAAAACATTACCATCGTCAAACGAATCCAATTTAAATCTACGTAATTCTACGTCGTGAACGTTGAAACGTTCAAATTCATTTACCACCGTGACGTATCTCTTGCACCTAACGCACCACTCAGTATCCTAACTTGCAAATACAGGACGCTCCCTGTATTTTCGGCCAGTCGCGGGGAGACGCGATCGCGAGGAGGCGCGTCAACGGGAGTCGTAAATTCCCGTTGCGATTGTAGCAATCGACACCACGAACAGGTCGATCTTCTTATTTCTTGTGGGACAATAGGGGTAGTAATTGTGGAATAAAACTGTAGTCTACAGTTTTATAAATATATATTTTCCAACAACTTATACACACAAATTACGTCGGTTAGTTAGATATATGAGACAATGATTGACAGAAATGAACTTGATAGTTGATTCGAGTACTACGCTAAGGGCGAACGAACAGTTAAGGCGACTGCCCGATGGTTGCAAGAACAGTGAAGACGCGTCTCGTATTCCTACGGAGGAAAGCTCGCGATGGGTGTGTCTAGTACACGGGACTATCGGGATTTGTTGATGACAATTTTGGTTAGGAAAGTGAGGGCAGTGGACGTCGCTTGGGATTGGATATTAAGAAGGTTGGTGGACTAGGAAGGGTCTTAGCCGCCCTCGATAGGAAATTGCTAGTGGGAAGCCTCGTACGCGAGAAGAATTAACTTTCTCGTGTCCTCTCGGGTTAAACAATAAGCTTTAGAAAACGCATTACCGAAAAGAGGTTTGTTCGGTCTGAAGGACCTTAGCTAAAATTCCTGCGACTAATGGTCGGTGCTTAAGACTATCGAGGATACGCGGTAAGAATGTGTAGACATCTGGACACCATCTTGCCCGCGGTGAGTGGCCTGGTTTAGGTAGAGAGTCGGCCGACGTAACACTCCCTATCCCTTTTCCTGCGGGTTGAATAAATCTGTCGCGGTCTTCCTGTTGATCTTGGTCACTTTCCAACGCGAGATGCACTTTTATCGTGCAACAAGACAGTCAGTCCGTCAGGTCACTTAGCCGTAAATCGTCAAGATCGCGGTCACTTGGTATTCCGTTTCCGTGACCAGTCTCCGTTTTCTCGACTAGCAAGGCTCTCGTAAACCTACCGAAAACGTCGCAGGAAAACCTGGAAGAGAACGTTTTAGTCGTCTTTTCTTGTACTCGCCGCGGGACCGATAAATTCCATTTAGAGGCCGAGCAACCGAGCCGCGATGCGGCCCAAGCTCTCATGTACCGTAAAACGATGCAAAGCGGCGAATCCCGGTGGCGAAATCGGCCGATGCAAAGCGGAAGCTCGACGACCGTACCGCACCTCCCGGGCCGATCCCACGTTGCATCGCTAAGGAGATTCCCAGCTGGAATCTACGTGCGAAGTAGCACTTGTCGTTCGAGATCTAGTCCCTCCCTCGTCCTTTTCCACTCTTTTCTCTTCCACCCATCCCTTCTTATCTTCTCATCCTTTTCGTTCGCGTTTCAATCTGCTTTCATCCTTCTCTGTGTTCCCCCTTTCGCTCCTCTTCGCCCCTTTTCGTTCACTTTGTACTTTGCGCGTTCCTTTCTTTCTCTTCCCATTTCCTCGTCCTCCCAGTTTTCTCCTCTCTTTTTCCATTCTCCTTTCGATTCGTCCGTTTCTTTGTCCGCTTTCTCCTCTCAGTTTGTCGTAGTGAAATCGGTGCGCGGCGAGTCGTTTGGCGAAAACGAGCGACCGACAACAGGCAGGCAGATCGGCAGCAGGATATACCGCAGTAGCATTGGACGAAATAAAACGGCGGAATAACTGTTTCGCGCTTTAAAATTTAAATTACGGGGATTTACGTCGGCTGCTGGTGAAATATGATAACCAGGCCGCCAGCAGAGGAGCAACTCGCTTTAACCGTATTTTTTCCCCGTTCTTGCAGATATTGTTTCGCTGTACACGAAGTCACGTCTATCCTATACCAAGGTTTTACGATGTTGCTTTGATGGTAGGATTTGCTAAGTCATCGAGACGCGTCTCTCTACCTCCCGTCGCCGATGGAAATCCAGTCCAGTTGCTTGATTTATCTGGTTTCTGTTTGCGCACGAATTTAAGCTCTCTGCTCGATGAAACCGCTTTAATCCGCGAGTCAACTGACAAATAGCCTGTTAACGACCTGCGGATCAATTGGAAAACGGAGCGCGAATATCGAGACGTAAATCAATCTTCGGAGAAGCAATTTCTTCGCTCTTCGCGTCTTCGCTAGACGAATAACCCAGAAACAACCCTTTCCCGTATCTCTTGGTCCGATTCCTCCGCATCTCGTCCCGCCAGCCTTTCCAATAGTCTCCGTATCCAATAAAATATTCTACGTTCCGATCGAATGAACGCAACACGAATTCGTAATACTTGTTTCTCGAGTACTAGGCTGCCCAATGCACAGATATGTTCCTAACTACGAGCCTATATCGCGTCGTTTTAACGCGCCAAATGGAAAATGATAAAATTGTCGCGGACGTTGAACTTTGTGAGACACAGACGCGGTCGATGAATCGTTTGTTGCACCGTTGTACAATGTAAAACCGTTTGTTTTCTTTCGCTTGCTGTCTTGCGTTTTGCGTGTTGTTGTTTCAGAAATGCAAAGCATAACGCCAGGATCGCAAATTAGCCGAGAAACAATTTCGCTAAAACCGAAATTTAACGCGGTAAAATATTTGCTTTTGTTCGTCGAGAGGCAAATGGGACATAAACTTCAACGCGGATTAATCAAATTTTTTCCCGTTTTCGTCTCGCGTTGTTTAATGGATTTAATTTAAACTTTAACTTAATTGAATTTAAACGAAAAACCTTAACGGACAGCGGCTAGCGAAAGGCGCGTTTCACATGCATAGAGCCGTAAAAAAATTTGCGACAGCGCGTCGTACAAATGGAATTGCATTCGCTGTTGTCGCTATCGTAAAAGTTTCGTCCGCGAGGATATAACGAGAAAGAGGAGATTTGCGATCGGCTGGAGCGATCGAAACGATCGCTCGTTCGCTTTCGCCTTTTCTGTCGCAGAATGAAACCGGAACAGCAACGGTGTTACAGACGCCTTTATCCGGTTCCCGAGATCGTCCCAATGTCTCGTTACGTCCCGCTGTTCACGCACCGCTCGATCTCTTTGCAAATACGCTACGAGATCACGTAACTGTTTTATAACGTGTACTGTAACTTTTTGTAACTTTTTGTAACTTTTTCTAACGTTTTTCAGCGTTTTTCAGCGTTTTGTAACTGTTCGCAACGTTGTATAACGGAACGATGCTCGCGTTCGACTCTTTGTATCGAGTAGTTCCGCTGCGTCACGCGGCAACGGAAATACGTTGGAACGGAACTTTCGGACGAATAAAATTCAACTATTTACAAAGCTTAGCCTAAAGGAATTATACAGGCTGCTCCACGCGACTGGGACAAACTGCAGCTTCGAAACAAGTTGTAGATCTCCGTAGTCAGAAGACGAGAAAGTAGTTTTATGATCTCGTGCGACGTAAACGAATCGCGGATACGCGATAACGTGTAGTTCTTTGCTCGAGAAACCGTAAAAACAGACTCGAAATTAGACAACCCTCGGTCGACTCGGCCGAGTCTTTCCTTAATCGCCGTAGTGTGTACTAAATTGCGTTGCTTACGGACTAGAGTTAAGGGAATTAAAAGGGAGGAAAAACGTCAGGCGCAGAATTCGAGTAAAATTAATTAGAATCGCAAATGTCTGGACGAGAATCGCGAAGCTCGGATGTTTCTGCAAACGATAAGCGTCCTGCAAGCCTGTTAGAAGTTAGAACTAGAATTATGGCGCTCGAAAGCTCGAGTCTTAGCGATCTCGGTAGTTTAATAGCTACAGCTTGCCATAAACTACGTAGCTGCCAAACACGGCGAAAGCAACGCGCTTGAACGGGAAAAACACTTGCCGGTAAGTTGGTGAACCAGGTCAGGAAAATCTCTTCCTCCGTCGAATCTCTCTACCTTGGAAACAACCGAAATGCTTCTCGTTCTGCTAAAGGAGGAAGCGAGCGAACACAATGGTTACTCGAAGACATCGAGAAAGCAGGTAGGTTGTGTTATCCTTTGAACCAGGTTAAACAAGGCAAGTTGCGCTTGGAAGGCTTCCTTTGACCGTAGAACGTGATACACGTAACTCTCACTTTGCAGTTCTACGTAATATCCTTAAAGAAAGAAAGGGAGAAAGAGACAGCTTTTTCAATGGTCGGCGTTTAATTTTGCTGGATTTAATTGCCAGTAGGAAAAAAATGTTGTCGTTGATCTAACAACGGGCGTTGTTCGAGCACCAACCATATAAATACCTACGTCTTGCATCGATATATGGCTCTCGTCACCAGTTTCCGAAAGTTCTGTACACATATCCATCATACCTCTATAGCACCTATCCGTCAAAATCGTCTGGAATATCCGTCGCACGGTGGAATCTTCCGAACGATGACATAATTTGTAAACCAGGTGCGGGAAGCACGGCAATTTCCCGTTACCAAGTGTAGCCGTATAGACTGAAGTACTCGGCAAGTTAGTGTACAGGTAGCGATTCGTTCCAACATCGAAAAGTACGTGCAAGTAGATTGCAACGAACGAACTATTATTTGCTATTTTTCAACAAAAATTGGTATTTCTACCAAGCTAATTGAGCAAATGGAATCGAAGTTATTGGATTCATCCACCGAATATCGCAACAAGTACTACCCCGTGCTTTGAATATTTTGTATATTTTTCTCAGAGTATTTTCCCAATTTTTTACAATTTCTAATTTCCTATAAACGCATAAAAATTCGCGGTATTGTTAATACGACACGATACTCGAACGCTATGAAGCGGGAACCTTGGCAACGCAATATGTTGCGCTTGATACGGATTTACATAAGTACACGCGCGTACCCAGGTCGATCCCGTCGCTAAGAGTGAAAAGAGTAGAAGCAGGTGGCAGACGCGTTCGATTGACCGAAGAAAAATCACGAGGATACGTGGCTCGAGAGGCGAAACCCTGTAGCGACGAGACCCATGTAACCT
This sequence comes from Bombus difficillimus, assembly GCA_014737525.1. Taxonomy (NCBI): domain Eukaryota; kingdom Metazoa; phylum Arthropoda; class Insecta; order Hymenoptera; family Apidae; genus Bombus; species Bombus difficillimus. The sequence continues at coordinate 253,954 of JACXIT010000006.1, read as the reverse complement.
CAGCGATAGTGTTTTGACTTTAGACTCCGGAGGATGAATATTTGTTGAACTCGCCCCTCTGCGGCTGCGGACCGTGCGCCTCTACGTTGGCTATAAATACTGTTTTGTATGCATGCTGGCTGAGCGGACCGCCAAGCACAGATAATAGGAAGGAAACCCCGGAGAAGCTACTTTGTCTAGCTCCTTCTCCTCGCCGCGTCACCCACCTCCGCCTCCACCCTTATTCCAGCCTTCCTGGCTTGTCCCTTTCCTCTTATCCTAGCGGCGGTGCATCCTAATAGCGGTGGACCGCACTCCGCCTCGTAACAGCTATTGCGTTTCCAAGAATAATTACTAACGTAACGACGAGCAAGTCGAGTAACTCGCCGAGCAGAAATCGTTTCCAAGCTTCCGGAAACTCGGCAAGTTCGCCTCCTCGACCGGATGGCTGGCCACGGCTAGGCGAAATCGGTCGGCGAACTTGCGAATCGAGAAGGTGAAACGCGAAACGGAACTCGACCCGTTCCCTTCTCGCTTTGTTTCGCAAAGTCGAACAAAGGTATTGGTAGTTTTCACCGAGAGAAGGCGAACACTGTAGCCGCGCTCGAGTAGGATTTTGACAGAGACGATGAAAATTTCATCGAACTCTTCGAATCTTGCGTTCGACCTCGTGTTTCTGAGGATTTATGATACGCTTCCAGACGATCGCTGTTTCTTCGGAGACAGGCTTTTCAGCTTTTCGACCTTGCACGACATTAACAAGTTCCGACGAACGAAATTTTGCAAGTACTTATCGTGAATCGTACATTAGCCGATTCTATCCTACTCTCTATGGGAAATTCGAAAAGAGAATTTTTAAATCTATAATGTACAAAGCTCGTACGTGTACGTGTTGCCTACAGAAGCATTTATACATCGATTTCCTCGAAACAAAGCGCCGCGGTACTCGTTTTACGTATTTTAGATTTATCGATCACCAACGACTGATGTTTCATAGAATCGACCGGCGAAACGTAACGGCAAATTGTTTCGCTCGCACTGAATTTACAGCGTCGTTCAATTTACTCGATCCGCTCGATTCTCCCGTGTGTCAACCTGCCGCTGTTTTGGTCGTATACCGACTCGCGCGTACTTCTTCGAACTTTTCCGAACGCACCGTTTTCACACAACGTTTGAATCCCACCAACTTCAAGCATCGATGACGATGATGTCACGTAAACTTGAGGATTGGGTGATAAAATAAAATATAGTTGAGTCGATTATTTGAGTTGATTATTATAATTTCAGCAATCACAATGAAATACACACTGAATTAACACACATAAATCGCAATTCACTCCAACCACGTTATGTAAAACTTAGTTACCCTGATAAGTTAAGTACGCGACTGTTATGAAGGGGGATCGGTTGATCCCGCTTCCACAAGTTGTGGTGTTGTCGGCCGATCCTCGTAGATGGTTCCTAAAGAAGAAGGTTCGCTCGTCGCGTTTCGTCCCGGGACTACCGGCGGACTCGTCGGTAAGGCTATGCCCGGTAGTCCCTGCCTTAGACGCAGAGGACGTCTCGCTAATTGCGGTATATATTCTAACGCGGATCCAATTCGACCACTAGCGAGAAATTCGTCCAATCGCCGTTGGCCTTCTGGTGGCGATCGCCAGCCAGGTGTTGCCGTGGGAGGTTTGTGCCGTCGTCGTTTCGTTCCTCGACCGTTTGGCGACCGAGGCTGCTTGATCCGCCACAGTTATAAGGGTAGAGACAGGTAAGGATGTGTTGACTATTCTAAGAGTACAGAATGAGTGAGTTTTCCTAACGATACCGTGTCCGAGGAAAGCTAGGGGTGGGTGTGTCTAAAGACACGGAACTATCGGATTTGTTGATGACAATTTTGGTTAGGGAGGTGAGGGCAGTAGACATCGTTTCCGATTGGGTAATAAGAAGGTTGGCGAACCAGGAAGGATTTTAGCCGCCCTCGTGAGAAAGTTGCTAACGGAACGTGCCAGACGCGAGGAAAACCAACTTTTCCGTATTAAACCGTAGTAGATAACAAAAGTGAAAGGAGACCTTCGACAAGAGATACTCGCTTGGTTTGAAGGACTTTGACTATGAAAATTCCAAGACCCGTGGTAGGTACTTGAGACTATTGAGGGTACGCGCCAAGGATATGTAGATATCTGAGCGCCATCCTGCCCGCGGTGCGTGACTTGGTCCGTGATATGAATTGACGTTACAACGACAACGCGAAGCAGAGTTGGAGGAATGGCCAAAGTCCAGCGGTGATCCGAAGACGAGCACGGGCCTCCAGTTGGTCCGAATTGGAGGTTGTTCGTCGAGGCTTTAGCGTAACCTCGTCGGACCGCTTTCCAAGTAGTTCATGTAACTGGCTGGCCGGAGCGCTCCAAGAATAATTAGTGACTGCGGCAACAGCGGCGAAGGAAACTAAGTTGTAGGAGGAGCAGGCAACGTGATGCGAAGAAGGGTGTGTGAAAAGGAAGACGAGGAACAGAAACGCGCTGCAACGTGTGCCGCTATGTATCGAATCGGATTGCGTCGAATCGAACGGAACGCCAGTCTGTAAACACTCGATCGTCTTTGTCGCATCGTCTTCCATCGGGCGACGAGGAAAATTGCCCCGTCGTCGCGACGGAATTTAAGCTCTTTCGTTCGAGCCGTCCGGTTGGCCGCGGACTCGAATTGACGCAATATCGCTCTTACGACTCGCATCCAAAGAGCTTTATCTCGTAGCATACGGAGCGTGGTAACCGTGCCGACGAGCTCGAACAGACTGCACGCTTACGCGCTACAAGATACGCCACTCCGCTAGTAATATCTGTCGCGTCTGTCTCCGATACCTTTTTTACGACGATACGAGCTCCAATAGGTATTATCATGAGGTGGTTGTTGGTGAAAGTGTCCAGAAGAAATACTCTTGATGTTCAACAAAAAAGGCTTATTAAACTATTAACAATCAACGGTCAGTTGACGGTCAATATTAACAGTCAACAATTTACTATCAACGGTTAACAATCAACAACAATTAACGATTAACTATTAATGATTAACGATCAAGAGTTAATAATCACGTATCTCGAATTGTTGAAGGGGATCGGTTGATCCCGCTTCCACAGTTGTGTTGTTGTCGGCCGATCCTCGTAGATGGTTCCTAAAGAAGATTCGCTCGTTGCGTTTCGTCCCGGCGGACTCGTCAGTAAGGCTATGCCCGGTAGTCCCTGCCTTAGACGCAGAGGGCGTCTCGCTAATTGCGGTATATATTCTAACGCGGACCCAATTCGACCACTAGCGAGAAAATCGTCCAATCGCCGTTGGCCCTCTGGTGGCGATCGCCAACCTGGTGTTGCCGCGGGAGGTTTGTGCGTGCCGTCGTCGTTTCGTTCCTCGACCGTTTGGCGACCGAGGCTGCTTGATCCGCCACATTGTGTTTGCTTCGCTACGGCGCTAAACCTTTCGCAGCTCGGGGCAGAATGAATCTTTCGTTCGAAACCAAACGGAGCTTTTCCTTTGTTGCCTCTCGATATTTCCACTATGCACGCGTTTATTAGATGTCCGCGACAGTTGCCACGTATGCATTTTTCCGAATATTCGGCGAAAAAATCGTAGGAATATCGATGATACTGTAACATCAACTACACCTTAATCTACATCGGAGACCAGGCCGCGCTTCGGAACCGATGGGGCTGATGACAAAAATAAAGATGTGGCCGCACTCGGCGACAATGTATGTCGGCGAAGCGAGGTGCCTAATGAACTCTCAATATCCCAACGGTCCTTTCGTCGAATATTCGAGAACGCCTAACAAACGCGTGAATACTGGGGATATTGAGGGATGACAAAGAAAAGAAACAGATCAGTTTAAAAGTAAAATTGTAAGAGTTCGCAAGTCAAGTGTAAACCAAGTGCGAAGAAATAAATTCTCTCTTTTCATTTCTTTATTTTTTCTTTTTATCTTTTATTTTTCGTCTTCGATTTTTCCTTCCTTTTTTTTTATTATTTTACGTGACAGTACATTAGGCATGTCGGCCTTACGCTTTGAAGGTATAGCGCTTTGTGTCGCGATACCGTTGGAAGGTTTTGTGGTCTGGTGCCGTCACAATTATATATGTTATATATATATATATTGGCAACTTCTAAATCGTATCGTTGCTAGAGCTTTGTACGATTACAGGTAGCCGAGAAGCTCGTTGTATGGCTGGCGCGAATAGCTCGCGATCTTTAACTCTCTGCACTCTGAATTTTATTTCAATTTCGTTACCAGCAGCTCCCAACGCTTTCAAGCGTTTTATTTGAAATTTACTTTAACTAAAAAATAAGGCAATTTAAATAAATAAAGGAAGAAAGAAATTCGCTTAAATACCAGTTTTATTCACACTATCGTTGTATTTGGTAATTTTTAAGCGTATGATATATCTTGAAACAATTTCCAGGATGCAATCCTGGTTTCAATTTCGTTACCAGCAGCTCCCAAAGCTTTCAAGCGTTTTATTTGAAATTTACTTTAACTAAAAAATAAGGCAATTTAAATAAATAAAGGAAGAAAGAAATTCGCTTAAATACCAGTTTTATTCACACTATCGTTGTATTTGGTAATTTTTAAGCGTATGATATATCTTGAAACAATTTCCAGGATGCAATCCTGGTTTTCTTTCGCACGATTCACGAAAGAAGGTGAACACGAAAGTATGTCGTGTGGGACTCGACAAAGGAACTGTTGAAATAAAAACTGATGTCGAGTCACACTCGACATAGGAGTGCAAAGGGTCAAGATAGCGAAAGGTGACCTACGATTTGCTAAAGCTTTCTGCGATCGTGTCACGTCGGAGACACAAGAAATCACGAAACCGATAGATCGCTGGTGATGTCCTCGCGTCGTAGTTCGAACGTTTCACGAATGAAGTAAAGAAATTGAACTTTATGTATAATAATGGTATTTATTGAATCCAACAGAGTGACGGTTTAACGTGTTACAGTCGAATGGCGTCGAGCGCTAGTTTAGGAGGGTTTTTATATCGTGATTTTAGTCCCTTTGGAGGGATAATCGTCAAGTGTGTCTCAGAGGCGCCTATTTCGTTACGGTTTGTTATTGTTTCGATAGCTGTGGTACGCAGGATGTTTCGTCTACTTGATTACTGAGCGGGTGGTGCTTCTTGAGCCTGTGACAATCGCAACGATCCACAACGAACCTACCGTATGGCGGATGTTGGTATTAAGTTGTCCGAAAAGTTTCTTTCGTTTTATAAGGAAATAATAGACGCACAATATTTTGTGTTTTATATTAGTTTATTGAATTATGCACGAACATAATGATAGAAATAGAACGAAACGGATCATGCCTAATTCAATGAAATAATATAAAACAGAAATTGTTGCTCGTCTATTATCATCTTCTGAAACGAAAGAATCTTTTCGGACAACCTAACATATAAATTACCAATGATTCGGTCGAATTAACGATGGAAAATGCAAACTACGTAAAATAACGAAAGTAGCGTGCTTATTTTAACGTTTAACAAATGAAACATTAGGAAATTGAGTAAGAAACCGCGGTCTACTAATGGTCATTGGCGCTAGTACCCTAAAGCTTCTTGCGAAAAATACTTTTTCCTCGGGATCGTGTTACGAAGTTTGCCAACGAAGACCTGACGCATTCTTTCCATATATTCGAAAAAGGGAAGGATACCGTCCGCTTGGAAAGCCGGGGTCGAACGATCCAATCGATTCGATCTGCTCACCTGGAAGGAACAATTAAACTTTGCTTTCGACTTGACGGAGAAAGTCGCGATAAGTAAAAGTTTTTCACGACTTTCCGTCGCTTCTTCGACGGAGACGGATTGCTAATTCGGTCTTTAAGACGACAAGCCGAAACCGAAGGTTGCTTTCAATGGGGAGAGGATCGGCGCGAGTAAAAACGTCTCGCTGGCTGGCGGAGCGTCGCGTCGAGTCAAGGCGAGAGTATGATTAATGGGATTTTGATGCAAGCAACGGGAACGTTGAACGTCGCGAACGAACAGATACGAGCCACGTCCTCGCGTTTCTCCCGGCACCGACACTCGCTAATGTCTCCTTTGCTCGCGTGCTTTGCCACTGCTATCCTCGGCAATTACGCGAATTCTTTCACCTTTCGTCGCCAGAATTTTCCCTCGTCCAGCTTCGAGCAGAGAGAGAGAGAAAGAGAGCAAGAGAGAGCAAGAACGGATAGAAAGATTTTTCAAAGGAGACAAGCTACAACCGGCGAGAGAGATTTTTTTTAATAAAAGCATACCGAGAATTACGAATTGCGCGGCAAACGAAAGCGGAGCTCGGGACAGAGTGCGACGCGCGAATGGAGAACACGCGGCGGCACGTGACGACCCGGCGTCCACAAAGGAATCGGTGAAACGATCGCCTGCTATCCGCTCGAATTCCATCGGGAAAATTTGAATTCGATGCTTGCGAACGATCAACGGTCCAACAGGTAGAATTCTTTCCTCTCCCTCGCCCGCATTGTCGACATTCTAACGCGCCCTTCCGCGCGAGATCGTTGTTCGACGCCTTTCAAAGATCATACAGATATCTTCGGATTCGTACGTTCTCCCCTCGCGACCTTCCCCTCCCATACGACCTTTCACACGCGTTCCAATCGTTCACGAAGGCGATTTCCTAACCAATTTCCAACCGCAGGATCTGCATTGCGTTGGGCCGACGCAGCCAACCAATCAACGTGCAAATACGGATAAGCTGATGATGTTTTTTCAAAAGTCTCACCCTCCTCTCGCCAAGCCCACGGCATTCCTTCGTTTTCGAACACAAATTATATTTTCCACGTTCGCGAGTTACGGCTCTGTTTGTTCTGCCTGTTTTCCCGTTAAATTATCTACCACCGTTACGGCCATAGCTAACAAGAATTCCTTCGTAAATCCAGACGCCAGACGGTCAGCTTTTCCTTTCCTAGAGAAGCGCGTGGATCAGCTCGTTCCGAGGCGGAATGTCCGTTCGATGGATCAATTAGGCAGAGGCGGACGTGGTGCGGTATCTCTGGAAATTCTCTCGAGGTCGAAAATCCCGCTAAAACTTGCTTCGTATCAGCCGCTCGTTTATTTTCATATATCGCGTGTGAAATCGATTCGTTCCACTTGTTGGTTTCTTTTTCTCGCTGCCGCCGCGAGATTCGGCGGTTTATTCGACAGAACCGTTTCCAATCGGCCACCGACGACAGCTTTTTCTCTCTTTTCCACGATCCCGTAGCCCGGCTGCCGTCTCGTTCACGTCGCGTCCTCGTCGCGTTAACCGACGCGCGAAAGAGGCCGGATTTATTTCAAATTAAAATCAATATCCATCACGAGCCACCCTTAACCGTGGTGCGGGTCCGGTTTATTGAAACTCCGTGGCTTTCGTGCAATTTCGCAGAGCTTTGCTTTAATCCCGCAGGACATGTCTTTGGCCCCTCGACGGTCCGCCCCTAAAAGCTCCGTCTCTGTCGCGCTCGCTTGCGTCCTTTTTCCGTTCCTCTCGGCAACGTTCTCTCATCTGCCTTTCGGAGTTGGCCGTACGCCGCCGCGATGCACGCTTTCCCGAGCCCACCGGCGTTGCTCATTTCCATTCCATCATCGCGCGATCATGCCCGCGTTTTGGAAAATTCCCCGGCAAATTAGACGGCGGTCGAGCGACGCTCCGGAGAGCCGAGCCAGCGTTTCCAGAGCGACTCGCGCGGAATACAAAGTGCCTTCGTGAAATCGAACTCGATTTTCGAGCCAGATACCTTCAAGTATCGATTATGATAGCGCGTCGAGCTGGCATACGCGAGTAAAGTGGTAAACGAGCAACGGATCGATCGCACGATTAGCCGTACGATTTAGCTCATTTTGGAAATATCGCGAATGACGAGAAAGATGAATTAATCGCGAATCGACGCATTTAAACGTTTTACGATCTTCTTGTTCCATTGAAACGATATTATTGATAGGAGAATTTCCTATTCGTGAGAAATTTACATTATGAGGAAGATGGAGAAACGTAGAATCCAAAATATAGCGCTGGTTGTAATATTTAGCAAGTAGCGTTCGTTTACGCAAATTTCATTTTTCCAATTATATCCGTGGAAAGAGGAATTTGCATAAATAGCCGCGCGTCACTCGAAGCTATTCGAACGATATACAGTCAGTCGCAGAAGTCTACACGCGCTCCTCGAATGCCGTTTAAATGCTTCTAATATTAAATACGCCTCGAACGTTTCGTATACTTTTGCCTATTACGTGCATTCCGCTCACAGTCTGTGCATTCTTGGGCCGCCAAATTTCCCATAAAGGCACAAAAATCCACAATCCTGTTATGAGGTAGAGTCGTATTATGTCTGCGTATAGTAGCTCTGCTTGCTGCAAGACCACGCCACGTATGGCTGAAGATTGTAAGGGTTAGAACGATCGTCGAGTAGGTTACGGTCGAGTAATTTTGATTTACGAATTCGAAGATAAGATCGATGGTGGACTTGGATCGGAATGAGGGAGGGTTTTTTCGTATACAAAAGTACAGCGATTCGAGAGAACCAGCTTGACCGTGTCCCGTGGAAACGAAAATGACACGCAACAGCAGAAATCGTGAAACGAAAATCAGCGGAATTTCTGTCTCTTTGAGCGAAGAGGCACGCCACGGGTCGGCTGCGTCCGTTTAACGACCGTCTAATCGAGTCCCTTCATCGAGTAATCTCTCGCTTGTCTCCGTAGAAGATGTAGTATCCCAGAATCCCTAGATTTCATCTCCTGTCCTCGACGTAGTTAACCCTGTAGCTTGCAGCGTCGCATCGATACGATACTTGCTTTAGTGTCTAACTTCTTTCGTCGAGTTACTTTATTTCACTTTAGTTTCATCGTGTTCTGTTCGATCGATGATAAGATAGATCTCCGCGTCTCGCTGATTACGCGCCCAGAAGTCACGGTACTGACTTAACCGTACTCGAAGAATCAGAGACGACGAAGACGAGCCTGTAAAGTTGCTACAGAAATACGGACAGGTGGGTGACAGGCGACGAGCGTTAAAACATTCAGAGTCCCGCGTCGAGTCGAGCGTACGAACGACTTGCCAGGACGACGATACTTGTCTGCCTATGCTTTTTCGATTGCGAGAGACGTCGGTCGTGAGAGGCACGCACTCGGCACTTTCGTCGGATAGGATAAGATCGCGAAGACTCGGCGGTATGTCACGGTTGAAATTCCAACCGGCGAGTGCTTTTTGCTTCGAGTCTGAAACGCCTCGACTTGCTTTATCGCGGTAACTTTCTCGAGAACTTGGGCAAACTCGTTACGATTTCCTTTCTTCGAATATTTCCTTTTGACACCGCGAATTTCTCCTTAGCCGGTCTTCCGCTCGCCTCAACGACCATCATATTTCTCGCTTCCTTTTTCCACCATAGTTTGCCATCGTGCTCGACCGACGACTTTCGCGACCCTTCATCTTTCGAACGTTCGTCGGATCGTGCCGATCCTCGTACCAACCAGTTTGCTCCTTTAACGTCACGCAAATGGTTAGCAAGTAGCCGCGCCTGCTCTCGCCTCTACCTGCGACGACGATGTCTTATTTGGCCGTGTTCCAGGTGCTAGGCGAGACGTCGCGAGAGCCACCGGCGATGAGAAAAGAAGGAAGAAAACGACGAAAGAAGGAGTCGCGTTTTATTTCCAGTCGATTCCAGCGTCGCGATCGTTTTCTCTCCCCCTATGTACATCAACGGCGAGCGTCGTCCGGAAAGTTTGCGCGCCGGAAATTCGTGTACCGGACGAGCAAGTTTTCTCTCGGCGAAACAAAAGCCATCCAAGCGTGACGCTAAATTCCTGGTAATCGCGCTAGAATAAACACCGATCGAGCTCATCCACTTTGCCCGGCTAGCCAATTTCTTTGTGAAATATTAAATTTCTATTCCGCTCGCTTTGTGCCTCCGCGTCCAACCTGCAGCCCCGTTCCGGGAACCGCTATCGACAACTTTGCCGACGTTCCACTCCCTTTTTGCCCAGCTAACTGATTACGAACGCGTAGCTGCGCCTCCGTCGTTTTATCAACGAATTTCTCTTGCCCGATTTTTCTCCCTTCGATTCGAGCTGATTTTAACCCTTAACGCTTCGACTTTCAAAATCGTGAATATCGATCGGCAACTCCAACTTATTCTCATCAAACTTCGACTTGCGAGTTTTTAAGTGTCAGATTTTAAACGACACAACGACGTGTAAATAATGGTATTAAAGTCATTCGAAACAATCTTTATTCGTCTCGGAAATAATATAATTTTGCTTACAATATTTGTATTGAGTCTTCTTTCGACAGCCGAAGAGAGCGGACGTGTGTCTAGTGCCCAGTGCAGTTCACAAAGAAGTGACGACCCCCCGTCGAAAGTGAGTCGAACCGGAAAAAGGAAGGAGAAAAATAAAAACCAAGTGCTTTCTGAACCTTCTCGTGATAAATCCAATACCACCAATCTCTAAACCAAATCATAGCCTCTCGACNCAGACTAAAAAGACATTACCCACTAGACTAGAACACCAGATTCAAAAGAATCTAACTCGCCCTAACCTATATATTCCACGCCACTGAACCACGCCAAACTAATTTACTTAAAATTCTATGTAAGAATTGTTGTAAATCTACGATCAAATAAAAAAAAAAAAAAAAAAAAAAAAAAAAAAAAAAAAAAAAAAAAAAAAAAAAAAAAAAAAAATATTTGTATTAATTATTGTTACGTCGGCCGACTCTCTACCTAAACCAGGCAACTCACCTGGACTCAAGATGGTGTCCAGATGTCTACACATTCTTACCGCGTACCCTCGATAGTCTTAAGGACCGACCATAGATCGCAGGAATTTTAGCTAAGGTCCTTCAGACCGAACAAACCTCTTTTCGGTAATGCGTTTTCTAAAGCTTATTGTTTAACCCGAGAGAACACGAGAAAGTTAATTCTTCTCGCGTACGAGGCTTCCCACTAGCAATTTCCTATCGAGGGCGGCTAAGACCCTTCCTAGTCCACCAACCTTCTTAATATCCAATCCCAAGCGACGTCTACTGCCCTCACTTTCCTAACCAAAATTGTCATCAACAAATCCCGATAGTCCCGTGTACTAGACACACCCATCGCGAGCTTTCCTCCGTAGGAATACGAGACGCGTCTTCACTGTTCTTGCAACCATCGGGCAGTCGCCTTAACTGTTCGTTCGCCCTTAGCGTAGTACTCGAATCAACTATCAAGTTCATTTCTGTCAATCATTGTCTCATATATCTAACTAACCCACGTAATTTGTGTGTATAAGTTGTTGGAAAATATTTGGAAATTCGTGGTGTCGATTGCTACAATCGTAACGGGAATTTGCGACTCCCGTTGACGCGCCTCCTCGCGATCGCGTCTCCCCGCGACTGGCCGAAAATACAATTATAATTAATTAACTATAATTGAGGAATTTGGTAAAACATTCATTGGGATGCAAACCGGGTTTACGTTCACAGGTCTCACAGTACTCACCGAGAAGTACTATCTTCTATTCGTAAACAATTACCGAATACATTTGGAGCGTCGAGGGTTAACCGAAATGGTGAGAAATCGGATAACGAAAGAATCGAACGAGACAAGCAGGACAGAGATCGCGCCTTCTCCAAAGTCTAATTAGGTCTACGATTAATCCTTTAACAACGTAGCTGTATAAACGGTGTTTCTCGCGAGAAACTCGGCCAAGATATGCGATATCGTAAATTTCACGTCTCAACTACCGTCGTACATAGCGCAACGGTTAATAATCGAAGATTAGGAGAAGCAAGTACATTTTTGTCGACGATACAGCTTCGACCAAAAAGATGTAATTATTTTATTTTAAAATCTCCAATGTTTTAACGTCTTTCGATAGTATTACGACGAGCGATATTTTAGGAGATATAGAGAGGATGAAAAAATACATGTTCTACTCTGGAATTAAATAAAAAGACAATTTCGATGAGCTAAACGTAATATTGATGGACGTGCTACTGAATTTTAAAGCTATTGTTCCGTAGAAACAAATGGAAATTACGACGTATGGTGTTCATTTCCTACAGCCTTCGTTCCTCTCTTGTAAAAAGTCGAAAATATATATTTTCTAAATACGATTCGAAAAGTGCTCTTGAGAATGGATTAAATCTAGGGACTCTTGGCTCGTTATACGAATTCGCAACAACGATATCCAATTAAAAAAAAAAAAAAAAAAAAAAAAAAAAAAAAAAAAAAAAAAAAAAAAAAGAAAATTGTAATACTGTCGTGAAAGATAAGTACGATATTTAAAAAATTGTGACAATTGACCAAGTAAAATATAGATCGATTTAGTCGGAAAAAAAGTGGAAAAAACAGTATATGCGTATATATTCGTAGCCGTTTTTAATAAAAACATACTTCTATATTTATTGTATCGAGGGTTTATCTTTTGTTTGGAATGTGATCTTTCCCGCTACGATAACTAGAACGATTTCTATGCTGTTTTCGTTTAAATCACCGGGCCAGATCACAATGTTATCCAGTTATTCGTTTCTTTCGTTGTATTCTAGCGCCTCTACGGCGCTCCAATTTTCATATTTCGATCAAATTCTCATTGTTGCGAAGAGAAAGAGTATACGATGATTTAAGAATATTTTTTCGAAACTGAAAATATTTGTCAACGTTGCAAATACGTAATTTACGATCGTAAATGATGGAAGACGATATCAGTTAATCTAAGGACAAACGAAAACGTATAGATAGTTCGCGTTATATAGAAATATCCATCTCTGCCAGACTTGCCACACAAAACGATCGCCTACTGTTTATTCCAGGCCGATAATTCCGCGTACAAGACGCCTTTTGCAAATAGAAGGAAACGCGTTTATAGCAGCATCGACTGTTATTTATCGTTGCACGCATCGCTGGCCAACGCGATTTTTTTGTTTCGCCTTCGACTTTCTTGTCGGTTTTGGTTCCGTGCCGGATCCTGGCGGACAGAATCCGCGAACTATTTGTAATTTTCCGCTCGGTATGCCCCAGGAACTCCAACATTTTCTGCCTCGCGTTCCCCGCGGCCGTCGACGTGGAAAACGCCGACGCGTTCAAGATAAATCGTGGACAGTCTGCCGTTTCCCAGAAAAAGAAACGCCCGTCTTTTCCGTTCCTCGATCTCCCGGGAGACACTGCCGTCTCCGCGATCGCGCCACATGGACGATAAGTCATCGACGTCGATGACGGAAATCTCGCGTTATCGCACGATCAAAAAGGAGGAGCCGGTTCCTAGATACGAGCGAGGTATTTTCGCTTCGAATTTCGTTCGTCGACGAGCTACGCGTCTCGTCGCCGCGACCTATCGAGACGATCGTCCAATCTTAATCGACGGTCGTCGAGTTAACCTACCTACACCCGTCGCCCCGTACGAATCGCTAAAAGCAGATAAAACCGAGACGAAGAATCGTGCCGGTTGCTTCGTTGGCTCGAATTCCGTCCCGATCACGGCCAATATCGTTCGAACCTCGTTTCCCGTCGAGGAAATTCAAGAGTACATTGGCGTTCAACGATCGGTGGATGCGTTGTCGCTGGAAAATTCGCGGCGGAAGGGATTAATTCGGCGAAGGTGTTAGCGCGGTCGATGCTCGTCTCCGTCGTTTCCGGCTCCAATCGACAACCGCCGGATATTAAAGTTTCAACGGGTGGAATTTATAATCGGCGAAATGTAATTGCTCGAAAATAGAAACGGGAAGCCGGAGATCGAAGAGGAGGCTCCGGTTCTTTGACCCGAACGCGTCAACGTCAGGCTCTGACATCGTCGCGACGTTGTCACCGATTTCTCTCCGCTCTCTGTGTACCGGCTGCTCGTTAATTATTCAACGACGTCGCTGAATCGCACGAGATCCGTATAACGGAAACGGCCAAGACCGAATTGCGACCGTCTGCTCGGATCGTCTTAAAACTGTCCGACAAACGATCCAATCTGTCCCGAACGAACCGATATCGAACCGACAACTTCCGTCTCGTTTTCTTCCACCTTCCCTGTTTGATCCATTAGAAAGAGCCCGTCGTTATCGCGCGATCGTCTCCGCGAAGGAAAAAGTTTCGTCGCGATTTCTCTCGTTGTCGATGCTCGGTCGTTTTACGAGCAGCGCGCGCCTCGTCGATCGTCGTGCCATATGCCATCGACTCGTTATCGCTGACTCGACAGGGATCGTGCACGTACACGGTGCCTCGTCGCCTGTTATTTCCTGTCCTACCAAGCGGAATATTCGCGAGAAAAAGAAACGCCGTCCGATCGACGCGCGAAAATGTACCCGCTGCTCACGCGGTTTACCGCAGATGCAGGCAACGTAACGATCGGATCGGCCGATCGAGAGGGAAATTAAATCTTTTTCTAGCCGAAGATCGAGATCTTTTCTCTTCCACTCGGTCGGATTCCACGGTACCGACAATTTTTCAACGGCGCGATCGCGTCAACGTCCAATCCCGCGCGAACATTCTTCGATATTGGAGGTTCTTGGAAGTCTCGATCGAATGCCTCGCCAGTTCTCCAACCGAGTACGTATCGAAAGTTCCAAGGAAGGTATTATCCAAGGCGAAGCCGCTGGTTACCGATTAAAATTGTCTTCCGAACCTTTCGACTTTGCTCCCTGTAATCTTATGCGGCGCGTTTCAGTCGACATTGAGCGACGTTCACGGTGTTTGAGAGACTTTGGACGAGACGTTCCCCCGGAGACTTTCGCCAACTCCTTACCGCGAACAATATTCAAAACGACTGGAAACTTTGCTCGCCAGGTGCGACTCATCGTTCCGAGCGAACGGGCAACCACGTCCCCGTTAATCAGCCAGTCGTTTGCATCGATCCTACCGCGTATGCCCTTCGCGAAAATTCCCGAGGAACTTGCTACTTCGGATTCCGGGAACACGTGCGGCGAGTAACGCGGTTTATAGGAGGTGGTTCGCGTACAAACGCGTCACGGCCAGGGCAGCCAAATTAAACTGTCTTTCGCCCCCCTTTCGAATTGGTTTGCGCTCAGACGCTCGGTTGTTTCAAAGAATTTCTAGACCGTAAACTCCGATCGCCACGAGCGTTGCTAACAGGATCGCTAAAGGACATGGACATGGATTTTTTCATTTCGATTTCTTTCTCGCGACTGAACGACGCGTTGGTTGCGCGTGTCAGCTGGACGAAACTATTCTTTGACATTTGTCAAATTCACGGTGTGATTCAAAAAATCGAATATACGCGTGCCTCTTTCGTTTCTTCTTCTTCTCTCTGACCATCTAATTTCTTCGACAGGGAGCGTTGCGTGTTTCACGTGATTCTCGCGGAGAGGAAAAAACGTCGGAGGAAATGCTAGAAGCAAAATGCCGCGATTCTCTACCGTTGCTTGTTAAAGAACACGCTGTACGCTCTTTCTTAATACAACGAAATGAAAAGTTTCGTTTATTGGCTGAAAAATTGTAGAATCGAAGCGAATTTTGCAACTGCGGCGAAAGATTCTCGATATTAAAGAAGTTTCGAAGGAATTAGAGAGCAACGAAAGAATCTTTCGACAAACTACACCCGTTTCCATCTGCCGGATTCTTGCCAGCTACGATTCGCATAATTGCGAATAAAAGTTGCCGAGGCGAAACGTTGGAAACGATGGAGTATAAAATAGAATCCGATCTGCCGCGCCATTAACGATTTCGAAGACAAACAATATCGGCGAATGAAAATTTCCGTTGATTAATTCACTCGAGTTAATTACTTTCGACGTTACTCGGTATCGGCTCGGGCAACGTTTATTCCACGGTTAAACATGTCGCTACGTTCGCCGTGAATTAACGAGAGAGAGCATTCACGTGCGATTTTAACGAGCTTCGGAACGAAACGATCGGATTCGGTGCAACGACGTTGCCGCGCGTAACCGAAGCGTGGGTAAGTAACTGCCAACCGTGCCTCGACCTCTCGTGCACGCCAATTTCTACGATTATTCCACTCCGCGAAGACATTAATCGCGGGAGAAACGATCATCAGTTGCCGAGTAAAAAGCAGGTGGCGCATTAGAGCGACGTTTAACCGATCATTTCGCCGTCAGCGAGGCCATTCGTTGCTCGGCAATTGCCAGCGCGAGGTCTGCGCCGCTTTTACCCTGTTCCCGATCGACGTTAAATCATTCGAGGCTGCACATCGGCTCTTACTTAACCCGGTGGTAACGCGCCACCGAGGCGACGATCGTAGAACGGAGGTTCGATTAAACGCGGATGCGTCGTCTTAACGGTTTTCGATCCGGGCTCCGGTTTCTCGAGGGATCGGGCAAGGCCGTAGAAAGTGACGGAACATTCGTGGAAGATCTAATTTTCTCATTGAAAGGGCGCGAAACGTTAATGGGATATCTCCGGCCGTACTCTCGAGTGCCGAGTTCCAACAGCTAGAACGATACATCGTTTCTGCAGAGTACGGTGGAATCGTACTATAACGCCGAGGATAGGTTTCCAGTTAGACGAATTTCGTTACGTTACGCGAGACCAACCGTGCGAGGGATAGAACCAGCTCTTTTAAAACGATACGATTAATTTTGTACGGAAATACGCGATGCTTTTCCTGTCGTGCAAGGGTCAATGCATATATCCTATGATATCCAAGTTAATTAAAAAACGCATAGGTTCGCGCGCGGCGAATGAGTCGAGTTTGCAACAAATCGCGAGAGAAAAACGGGTCTTGTTGGCGACGTTCGCTCTGCGCGTTCAAAGCAACGAGATGTACATTCGCTTTCGCACTTTTCGGGTTTGCTGCCACGTGCACGTACGTTTGTCCTTTTTAAGCAATTTTATAATCGCGTTATAGGAAGGCGCGATAGCAATTCCCATTGTGCTTGTACCGGGTGTCCCTAATTTTAGCGTCGAAGCTTTGGCAGCGCTTAGAAGACCGATGGACTGGGAAAAAAGTCCTTTGGAAATTTGCTTCGTTTAGAAGAAAATCGTGTCTGCGATCGAATCGTAGCTGCAATTAGAGCGATCGGTGTTAGACGAAATTTTTTCGCTCCTTTCGATCTTTTCCTAAAACGGAGCAAACACGAGCAAGTCCCTGGCACTTTTTCCGTAGTTTTGTCGGTTCTCTCTACGCGCTGCAAAAGTTTGGACGTCTAAATCGGCGACACCGTGTATATGTACATACACGTGGAGAGAAACCACACGAGCGCCACGATACGAATCGGCTTTCCAAGGCGAGCTTCGCTTTTCCTAGAATTCGATTACACGATCCACTCATGCAAATTGACTGTAAGGTAAATCAATTTTTAATCTATCCCGCGTGAAATTTCCAGCGGCTACTTCTTTCCTCTCTATCTGTCTTCCCATCGTCGAATAGATTTCGGATTTTCAGGTTTATTCCGGCGAAAACTTCTTTCGACTTTTCCGGCCGATTTACCGACGGCGTTTCATCGATCGCGTCGCGTCACGTTGCCACGATCGACGGGGCGTCGCGCTTCATATCGAAACAACGTATCGGGCAAACGGGATTTTCCGCCTCGCTTTGCTTCCATATCCCATTCCTTATTCGGACACGCTAACGACGCAAACGAAAAATATCCTCGACTAGTCCGCGACCTTTTCCTATGTCCTTTGTCGTTTGTACGTCTCACCGCGAAAAGGTAGAAAACCATCTGCAACGTCTCGGAGATCAAGCGGCTCGTTCTCGGTCGTATCCGTTTCACATTTTTCTTTCCTCCTGGCTAGTAATAGAGTGCCTCTTTTGATACGTCTTCGTTCGATATTCTTTTATTGTATCCCCGGTGCACGTACCGCGGGTCTCAAGATTTTCGTTCTTTCCACCCAGCTCCCTCTTCCCGACTTTTCATTTCCTCGTTTCCCGATAGTACGATACGCTTCGGTAGCGACGATGGCAAGAGACGGACGAAGACCGGTGTCGTCTTTGTTCTTCGATTTTTAACGCTCTACGCAGAATTTGATTTTCTCGTGCCTCGTGTTCGAATGCCAAGCCCGAACAGCTGTTCTTTGAAAAACGCAAGACAGCTAACGATATCGGATTTCTCTGTATCCACTGTATCCTACTTGTCGCAATTTCTTCCCCGAATCCGCCGTTGACGATATAACAAAATTTATAAAGGGAGTTAAGAAGAGAGATTATACTTTTCAAGCTGTAAATAATTTACATTTTACGCTGGAAGGGTAACTTGCGAATCTCGCCTAGTCAGGCTTTATTATCCGAAGCTTAGCCTTCGCGAACCGCTGAATCTTTGTATAGTTTCGTAGAAACTCGATCGACGAGCCGAAGAAAAAGGAAGCGTAACCGATTATAAGCCGGGTAGATTTGTCGATAAACTTTGTAACAAATTATCCTAATCCCGGTATAAAGGTGCGCTTTATCGACGAAACCATCGTTAATCACTGCCCTGATTGAAACTCATAAATCGGTAATTTATTCCACAAGCGTGCAATGTTGCGTGGCGTGTCACGGTCATCGGAAAAGTCACGACAATCGGGACGAAAATATTACAGGATCGTAGTACCGTGGTTTCCGTGGCGAATTGGCAAAGGAATATGCAAACGAAGGCTTAACGCGGGCGACATTCTCGACAACGGCGAACTCGGTTAGAAATTAATTCCATCCAACAAAATGGTGCTGCTGGATGAAAGCCTGACGCGGATTTCGTCGGCGTAACGAGCAGCCGGATAGATAGCGATTTCAAGGTCGACGAGTCTGAGATTATTCCCACAGGAGGGCTGCTTGAGTCTGGAAGACGTTACGCGAGGGAGTTTCGCAACTGAGAGCGTCAGCCGACCGACGGCTTACGTTTGATTATACGCGGTTGATTGTGCTCGCTTAGAGGAGCTCTCGGCCCCCGAGAGCCAGTCAGTCTGGGGCTGATCTTTTGTGGCAGCGTGAAATTGCCAATCAAATATTCAAGCCGCTTGTTTAACTGTCGCAATAAAGAACAGACGGCGAGCCACCAGCCATTCGCACGGACGCTTTACAGCAGCTTTTCAGGCCCGAAGCCTTCAACGTTGAAAGCTGCGGGAGGCGCGAGTGTTTACACGAAATCAACCGCGACGTCGGATACTTTCCATCGTTTAATGCCACGACAAGGGGTTGTATCCTAGCGTTCCAACCCCTCGCGATCGCGAATTTCGGGCCCTCGATTCCTTCCACGTTGCTGAATCTGGTTGGTTCGACGTTTCCTGTTCCACCAAATAGCTTCGTTCGCGTTCTCTCGAAAGAAGCACGTGGATATGTCGTTACTTTTACGAGATCTATCCGATCGCGGAGTAATTCGTTTATCCTGTTTCTCCATCACTGGCGTCTCCGAACTTTCAATAGCAACGACCAGACTGCGGATATTTACGCAAGTGTATATTTCTCTGGAACGCTAGTAGAGAAACGAAAGATCGATAGAAATTTGGCTTTAGTTTTCAACCTTCAACGACCGAAAGGGTATAGAAAGCCGCTGCGAGAACGTCGCAATTGTAAGAACGGAAGGTATCTACCGCAGGAACGCGCGAAGAATTCCCTTTTCGCTTCCGTTCGTTCATCGTTGCCATAGTTCAGCCAACGCGTTGTCGTCCGAAAGCCGCGTACCGCGATACGAACCGCCGATCGTTAAGGGTTGGAAAGGCAACTAGAAGATTACAAATACGTGTTCTTTATTCGATATCGGTCGCGTAACGCGCGTTGATACAACGAATATCTGCAATCGTCGAACCATTAAACACGATATCGCAACCGTGAGCGTTAACGCACGTATTACGCGCGATTCGAGGAGAATCTGGAACGTCGACCAGCCTCGATGAGAAGTCGGTGCTGTGATTTTAATAAAACAACCCCCAGCCGTTTGAACGCGTAAGCGAGATTCCGAGGACTTTGAAATTTAGTTTAATTAAAGTTGGTCGCTGGCTGGCGCGCGATGCTGGAAGCTTCTTGGTTTATTCTTTAAGAAGAGTCGGGGATTTAATCCTCGCCGAATCGGCCGCCTCCGCGCCAGGACCCATCCAAATCGGATTCCTTTTAATCCTGGCTTCCGTGGCCGGCGCGAAGTAAATTCATCTGGCAAGCTGAGCAGCAAGATTTCAGTTTACCTCGAATTAAATAATAATAGTACGCGCGGTCGTGCCGAGGCACGTTAATTTACCGACGATTGGACTTACCGCTGTGTCTGGATTTATCGCTACGCGCACCGAAACGTGCGTCTTCACCGCGCGCGACTTCTTCACCTATCGATCGAATTTCTCGCATGTATCGCGTGTTTCCAGCTCTTTTACCTGCCAACGCGTACAACAATAGACGCACGATGGTTTTCGCGAAAGCTTAAGCAAACGCGCGAATAATCCTTAGAAACGTTAGATCACGAAAGAGCCATATGTTCGATAGCGTAATAGTAATCTCGTCGACAATTTGATACATCGTCGTTTGTATTAAGGACGTATCGTTATTAGGTTGTCCGAAAAGTGTTTTTCTTTTACGGACCCGTCTTTTACAACGATGCATCTTTTTACAAACGTGAAAGCTAATCTGTCGAACGTTGTGATCTTTATCTCGATAGAACAAAATGGATCATAGGTAATTCGATAACGTAATATAAAACGAGAAACGTTGTGCATCCATTATTTCCTTGTTAAAACTGTTGAAGTGGTCAGCACTTCTAGGAAAACTCTGCATCTGTACTGTTTAGTTTCCTCGGTCACTGAAGCCATCGAGGGCGTATAGACGATAGACGGGCGACGATGGCAGACCATAAAGCATTAGAGAGGCGACGTTGGCTTCGGGTTTTTTTTTTTTTTTTCAGTTACAGGGTAACACTGCCAGCGTGCGAATCTGGACCAGCTCAACTGTATTCATACTTGTATCTACTATTTACTTTGTTACGTCGCGTAAGATGGTCAGCGCGACGTCCCTTATGGTCTGACCGCCCAGGCCCACATACCTCCACACCGACCCCCAATAAACCTAAGGAACCACCATAAACCGAATCTTTTTAACTTCATCTCAATTTATATAAGCAATCTAGGTTTATGGCTGGTCCTTAAAACAGTCCTTAGGTTTATTCCACGCTCGTACAAATTACGGAAAAAGCAGGTAGCTGCCTAACGGCAAGGCAGATGTTTCCGAGAACAAAGACACCCATGAGCCACGTTGGCAGGAAAACCTTCTTCTCATATTTTCCTCATTAACGTTGGCGATAACCAATGGGCATCGCCGATCGTTACCCTCACCTCTCTACCGAGAAGTGTGAAGAACGAATCCGCATTCCTAGTTCGAAAGGACACACCCACACCGAGCTTTCCTCCGTAGGAACACGAGACGTGTCTTCGCTTCCTGAAGTCACTGTCTATCCGTCAACAAGTCAATCGTCCGTCAGTCATCGGTATATTCTACAACTCCTCTTCACCGCTAGAAGAGTCATCACGTCTGTATCGGGTCTCTGCCCTTAAAACTAATCGTGTATCAAATTGTACTCACGCACCAGCGTGACTATCTTCTACGCAAGGCTGCTGGAATAAAACTTAAGTCACATTCGTCAATTCAGTGTGAATCTATTCGAACTACCCCTATTATCCCACAAGAAATACGGGGATCGTCCTGTTCGTGGCGTCGATTAATAAGACAATCGTAACGGGAATTTACGACTCCCGTTGACGCGCAACGATCGCGTCTCTTCGCGAATGGTCGAATAAACATACTTATTAAATATATTTGCTACTTTTACAATTTATCCACGTCTTCTTCGATCCATACAACCACAATAACCTCAACAAAAACGAAAGAAACTTTCCGAACTACCTGATATTTGGCTCCATGCATACTGATTTTACGATACGGATCTAGATTTTTATCTTCTGTTACAAGAAGATATTCCTTTCCCTCTCTTACGCGCTTACTACGTTTAGTAGCTGTTTTACGTACAAGTAGACATTCTCGGAATATGTGGAATTTTCGTTAAAAAACGCGAGAGTATCGTCGTGTTAATGACATCTTTGTTTCAGATCGAAATCGATTCGAACGAAACGATGGAACAACGAGAATAATGGACGAGAAATGTTGCACGGCGCGCACGAACTCGCCAGGAGGTCTAATTAGAATAGCGGATCATCTTTAATTCAAGAAAATAATCCCTGCCGTCGGCTAACCGAAATAAAACTGGTCTGAGAGTAATTTGATTCTTTAACCGTCTTCGGGTTCAACTTTCTTCTCCCGTTTTCCTCGCTCTCTGCCTTTCTATTCTCGTTTCGCCCGCTGCTCCTCGCGTTTCTCTTCGTCTTGTCTCTAATTTGTCAAGTTTCGCGAATCGAGGAATTAGTAACCAGCTTCTCTCCGATGTTCTGTCTCGTTATAAACACGAATCCCTATGAAAGGCTTGGAACTCGAGTCGCTTTAGGTTGCGCGTGGATCGACCATGCCAACCACACGATTCGCGCGAAATCCATACCAAGTACGAGCCTGCCTCGTTAATTTTCATCGAACGAGATGTCGATTGAACGCATTCGAGCTCGCGGAAGCGAAAAATTTCTAGGTTACGACGAGTTTCTTCTTTCTTCTCCACGCCACTAGACCGCCACGAGTTTCACGAACAAAAAGAAAAGAAAAAAAAGAAAAATAGACGAAGAGAAAAGAAAATACTCGTTTCGGCGTAAATCATAATTCACTCGCTCGTTAAGGAAGAGGAAGAGACTCTTGGCAACGATGTCGAAGATAGAGACTGCGATATTCTTCGATCGCGATCGCTTTTTCTTGCTAGACGATGAAACGAGCCTCCTTGTTATTTCGTCTTACGCATATCCGACTTTCACCGCCGAGAGGAATTTTATCGACATTTTCGTCGTTGGAAATAGGCATCTTCGTTATTCCGTGAATTTGGACACTTATGTCGTATGAAATTTGCATGCTTTTCTGATTCCTTCCGGAAGCCGATTGGATGAGAGGAAGAAAAGCAGCGAAGTCGCATTCTCTCGAACGCTTTCGTCTAACTTCATCGCCTTAAACATGCCGTCTGCTTTTGTTCGTACGACAAGAGGCAGAAGAACGTCTGTCAAAAAGATACACGAATTTCCATTGCCTTTCTTCCTTCGCTTTGATCAAATTCCATCCCGTTCCGCTAAATTTGTAACAAACGTATTCCAAGTCGGGTTTGTCGACCCAGAATCGGCCGGCATCAAACGCGCAGAATTTTCCATACGATAAAGTCGAGTAAACCGAATCATACACGTAGATGGGAGGAATGAAAAATAGGACGATCGAAAAGCTTTAGGGATTTTTATTACGAACCATCTAACGAGACCGCGCCATTCTTTTGACGCGCGACCGACAAAAAGTCAATGGGAGAGATTTACAGAGAGAAAACAGACAGAGAAAGAGAAAGAGAGAGAATCATCGAGAGATTTCGAGACGGTGCCAGGGGGATAAACATTTGTTGTGTTAATTCCACGCGACGAGGGTTAATTTAAAAAGCAATTATTCGAGTTGAATATAAACAACAAGGATGCAAAGCAGGGTTTGCAGCGGTGGAGCGGCGAAACGGAGAAGAGAGGCAGGACGAGTCAACCCCATTATGCGCCTCTTTCAATTGTTCTCGGACTAAGGGCACACGCGTATTTAGATCAAGTGTACCTCCGAGCAGCCGATCCCATTCCCCGTTTCTTACCGTTTCCTCTCCCCGTCCCACGCTTTTCGTCTATTCGCAGCCACGAATCTCTCATAATTTGCATATCTTTCAGCGGTGGAAAACGAGTGACGAGCTTTGTTGATTTTACGACTCGTTTATGCGTTTGCATGTGTACCCTTAGAAAACATTCCGATTGTACGCGCCGTTGTAACGAATTCAGCCACCTTATTACCCTCGCAAATTCCTCGACTTTCGTCAGCTACCGGCAAGATGACTAATTCATAGTGTTTCGACCGACGATTCGACTCGTCTTCGTCGCTCGAAACAATCCCTTTTGCCTTTCGTTCCTGGGGCAACGTAATTTTTCCTTCTCGAAAAACGGGAAGGAAGTTTACGATTCCAGAGAATACTCGAATACCTGCGAAGTACGCGACAATAAATCTGAGATCAACGTTGTCGTTCGTGTACGATCATCGAACGAAAGATCTTCGACGTGGCAACGAAAGCTTTTTTACTTATCTTATTGTGGTAGACGGTGAGACGTGTCGTTGGTTAAATTAATAACGAGACGAGTTGATTTCGTCAAATATACGTAGCGGCGCATGAGCTAGAGGACAATTCGAATCACGTTATTGTTTTACCTCGGAGTATCGACGTCGTTAAGACATACATAACGTAATAATAAGTAAACTCCGCGAAGAACAATGTCTCCGCTACGTGCAACCGTCAAACAAAGACGAATTTCAATTTTCCGGTACTCCCCCGACCAGTATAAATAAACGAACGTCTCAGTCTCGAGCGATTTTCTTAGCGATCGATACGCAGTCTTTAGCGAATCTCTGTATTTATTAATTATTTTTTAAAATACATTTGACGGTTTTAATATCTAGTAATCTCGTCGTTTAAACCGTTCCACCAACCATCCCACATATATTTACAGATATTTTTTAAACGTAGAATACAGAGTCAATCGTAAGCGCTGCTCGCTCGATGCTATTCGTTACAAGGATACTCGATACTGATACTAATCGTTATGCTGATTCGCTAGACTGATTCGCTATAACTCATTCGCTCGACTGATGATTTCGATGACTCGATACGGATATCCGGAGAGCATGGTCGTCTATTTATACCGGTCAGGGAGGATACCGGAAGGTTTGAACTTGTCTCCGGTTGACGGTTGCACGTAGCAGCGATATTGCTTTGTGCAGAGTTTGTTTGTTACATTTTGTGCATCGTACTGTGTTAATCCTCTGTGGCAAAACGACACGAGGAATTCTCGATTCGGAACGTCCTATAACGCATGTGCCGCTACAGTGCTATTGTAGTATCGTGGACAAAAGGCCTAAGAGATACCGGGCGAATCATAAACGATGTCGCGAAAAAGCCCAAGTGCCGACAGGCTCAAAAATATATCGTCGGTCCTTCGATCGAATAGTTACCCGGAAAAGGCCCGCGCATGGTGGGTTCTTTAAGAGAAAAGACAAAGAGACGCTAAGGGAGAAAGACGAATTAACAGGCAGCGTTAGTTGAGAGGTCAGAGAATGTGAATCGAGTAGTCAAAGAGTGCGAATTGCGTTGTCGAGAGAGTGTGGTCCGCGTGAGAAAGAACGTTGGAACTGCCACGTAAAAAAATCGAAGATGAAAATAAAAAAGGGAGATTTTATTTACTAACACCTTGACTACAACGACGATAGTTCAGTTCCGAGCTCCAGCCGTGACTTTCCAAGACCGAAGTGGTTATCTTACGAAGTAGGGAGGACCCCCGGATGTCGGGTCTGGGCTCTGGACCTCCTGTTGCCGCGTGCAGTCCCTTGCCGTCTGGTGGATCTCCATCAACCAACCGGTTTTGAAGCGTGCCGGTCGTGACAGAACCGTGATGACGAGAGTTGCAAGTTAATTACTTAGTTGTCTAAATTATAGTACGTTATTGTATTTAGTTCGCGTTAAACAACCATCGTTTCCTGTTTAACCAACACCTGTTTAATCCATTGTAAATAAACTAATTGTAGTAAGATCCTACACTATGGACTGTACACGTTTTGTGCCCTCGTTCTTTCATCAACAATTTTTCGTTTCTAGAGAGATCGTAAGTTCGAATCGAGTAATACGACGATCGGAGATAAATCGCTACGAGTATTTACGTTCTACGAATTTTTCAACCTTCGAATTTCCCCAAAAATCTACAGTCTATGCCACATAGCCATACGCGCTCGTTATACCGGCGAAACTGTTCGTACGGCGAGAGTCGCTCATTTGCACGATGTAGCGAATCGAGCGGATAAAATTCGTTGGCGGGGCGTTAATTTCCATGTTCTCTCCGGTGATCTGGATGTTCCGCGTCATGTTCCGTGGTAATTTCGCCAGTAATCGCGATTTATTCGTCGCGTCCTCTAAGAACTTTGCTCGCTCGAAAGATTTCCTTCCGGATACCAAGAATTATCGCAGATACGAGATATCGATGAAAACTTTGATACGATCGTAAATCGTTTTACATGCTTTACAAGCGGTCTCGTAACTCCTACCGGCTCGTAAATCGGACCAGGCTCGTTTCCTATCGTTTTATCATCTCGAGTGGCCGTCCCACTTTAATCGGATATTACAACGGAGTTTCGTCCGCGATATCGGTTACGATAATGGTTATCGTCGTGTTTCAGCTGAAAGGTGATCGTATAATCCGCTTCCTAATCCTTAATTCTCTTAATAAACCGTTCTTCGCCGAACTAACCTCGAATACTCTACTTTTTCATTCTACGCGCGATACAAGCGAACGATGAACCTTTCATTGTGCCATAAATATATATATATATATATTTTTTTTTTATTAGATACACATTCTCGTCAAATATATTAAATACACTTTGAGACGAACGACGAAAGTCGTCCGGGTTTTAACGAGGAACGAGAAAGGCAGAGTAGAGAGAACGAGAGGTCCTTTTGAAATTGTATACGCGAGGATTCGCCGCTAAAATTAGAAAGTCTGCTACTGCGACGATACTTATTAGATTATTTCGAGTGACATCCGGGAAACGTGCACGCTACAGGCAAATATAATTCAAGTTTGTTCGCGCGGAAAGCAACGGGGTGAGACGGATACAGACTGAATTCGAAAATCGCGTCGGACTACACCGGTTCCGGTGGATTCAATTTCTTTTTCTTTCGCTTGAAACCGAAATCTAATAAGCCTGGACGCACGTCAATTCGCAGTCCAATTAGAATCGTTCCTCTAGCCGCACCGTCTGCCCTGCGACTCGCTCATCGAGCGAATAAAGCGATCAGTCCGACTCTTCGATAACAAACCGGTTCATTTTCCCCATCCTTCGTCCACCGCGTTCCGAATGTGCCAAGCATTTCCAGATAAAAGCGCGCCATCGCTGCGCCTTCCATAATCTCTATTTCAATAATCTCTAATTTCGGTCGATCCACGTGCGTGATTGATACCGTTGATAATCGAAGGGATTGATACAGCGAGCTTCGCCATGCGAGTATTTCACGCGCGTATTTCAACGGCATACGGAATACGTATCAGGTTGTCCGAAAAGTTTCTTTCGATTTATGAGAAAACAATAGACGCACAACGTTTTTCGTTCTATATTATTTTGTCGAATTACGTACGATCCATTTTCTTCTGTTGAGATAAACACCGCGACTTTTCGCAGACTTGGTTTCACGTTTGTACGAAGGTACACTGTTGTAAAAAAAACGCGTTTGCGGAAGAAAGACACTTTTCGGACAATCTAATGTATCGTTCGAAAAGTCGGTAGCGAAATTCAACGAGAATTAAAAATTTTCACCCTTTCTAGCGATCGATCGTTCCAAGGTGATTGTTACGGTGTTCTAAAGTATCCGGTTCCCTCGAAAACATTAACCACAGCTTCTATTTATAAGGGTTTCTATCGTTCTTTGCAAATGGATTAAGTAAATTCGATAAAGCGCGGACGAATTTTCATTTAGAAGGTCTACACGTTATGCGAAAAAACAGCGTGGCAATCTATAGGAAAGAGGATCGTTGTTCGTGGAAGCTTTTTACGGAGATCACGAGTTCGATCGAAACGCTGTTTGCTTTGCTTCTCTCTTTCCACCATTCCGCGAAACATTCGATCAAACAGCTAATAATCGTTACCGCGGAAGAACCGTGCTATAGGAAGTTCCGCTTTTCAAGACCGGACAAACCAACGGAGAAAAGAAGAGAAAGAAAGAAAAAGGAGGGAGGAGAGCGGAACGCGTACGTTTCGCAAATTGTTCGACAACGTTTGCGTAACAAATCGAACGACCTCGGGGAAGAAACGAGGGTAATGAAAGTGGTGCACGAGTAGGGAAAATGGAGAAGTTGGAGAGGTAGATAATGATTACCAGATTTAAGTATCGAAGAGTAGAAAGAAACGCAAAGGCTGAAAAGCCAGGCAACGCGTCGCCGATCGAGGGAGGAGAAGAGCGAAGAGAACTCGCACATTCCGTTAATTGCACTCGTTCCTCGTTCGAATCAACTTCTTTCTTTTCACGATTCCTTCGAACGTTTCTCCGAGTTTCCACGGCAACGAAAAGATCGCGAAATTTTTACACGGCATCGTGCTTCTTTCTATTCCGAGTTTGTATCGTGCTTGCAATTGCATCGAACTATATCGATCTTCCGCAGTATCTATACATTCTGTTTACAGATTCGATACGTTGCAGGTAGAAAACAGGTTTGCGAAGCGAAGTTACATCTGAACCATTTAAATTTTACCTTCTTTCGTACAAGCTATTGATTCTGTATGGTAAACGTTTCCAATGACGCAGCGTCGATCCTCCAATGGATTATCGACGTTGATGTAGCTGCATATTATCGTTATTAATTCTGTATCATCTCGTTGTGTTTCTAATGCCATAAAGCAAACTTGATCTCTATCTACTAATTTAATAACCGAATCGGATTTCCGAGATCATTGCAATCCTATTGTACACAGGTATATTTAGTTTGCAGCACAGAAACTATCTTTACGATTTAACTTCTATCAAGCTAATTAAAAAGTTAACTCGGTTCGTCTTTTGCAATTTTTGAACAAACTCGAATGCTAACTGAGACGATACGTATAATACTTAATCTTCGAATCTCGTTCTGCGAGCCTCTCAACATTCGCGTTAAAAAAGGAAATTGTATTTTTACTCCGTTTATAGAGTTAAAAAAAGAAAAATCAAACATTCAAGTTATTACCTCGAACCAACGAAAAATCGGATATTACAAACGTATGAAAAATGTAATAAAAATGCTTTATTAAAAATTATCCAATTATCCAATGCTCGCATATTTATATATGAAAGTATCGAAAGCGTCATATTGTCGATGATAATAATTGTATTACATGAAATGGAGCGAAAAAGTCGTCGTGCAAATGCGCGTGCAATACCACCCAGGCTCAGAAGTACGCCTATCGTGTTAAAATCGAAAATCCGTTTCAGTGCTAATTAAAAAGTTAGCAAATCACGTTACTCGAACGAACTTTACGCATCGCAGCAACCTTTTTAATCTTCTTTTCGAAGTGGAACCAAGTAATCGTTTCTGACTTCGACTACTGCGCGTCTCGTTTCACGATTCAGCTACGCGGTTCTTTACTTTTGTGTATTTATCCATTCGTTGCTTAAAAGTCGACCGTGTCCGGTGACGCAAAAGCGTCGTTTCATTTCGAGTTACACGTACGAGTGCTTGGACATGGCGTGTATCTGATACAGTATCCACCTGACCTTGGATCTTCCCGTAATTTTCCTTAATTTCGCTGCTTCGAGTTAGCTTGCCAGTGACGCATATCCGTTTCCATCTGGACACGTTGCTATCTCTGTTGCCGAATATACTTCGAATTTCGTACGTCAGCGAATTTCAACGCTTGCAGTGCGGATAATCGAGCTCCTACGAGGAAGCTGTCGCTCTTTAGCGAGAAACAGCCAGGATACTCTACTTCGTCGATGTTCCCCATCGACGCTTGGTTTCATTAGCTTCGAATCGAATTTCCACCTGCTCGAGCCTTCTGCGAGTAAAGAAGAAAGATGGAGGAAAAGCACGAAAGATATTAAGCGAATAGATTGGTGGAAACCAGCGATTACCTGCAGAACGATTCGCGATCCTGATTATCGTACAGTTGTTGAACATTGTATAACGTTAACGCCAAGCTCAACATTTTCCACGTCTTATACGTTTTTGATAAAATTGAGAGGTATGTGTGTGCGCGTGTGTGTGTGAACTTTATAATCTATAAAAGAAAAATCTATAAGGTAACGCGTATCTCCGTCCATGAATACCAGGATGCCTACCGATCTCGTACAAAATGTGAATCGTCGAATAAACGATGCCTGACGATCGATGGCAAGATGCAGACGATAGCAGATCGATACCTAGATCGGCGATAAAAAAGTCGAGTAATTCGATCGATGAAAATTTTACGAACCCCCGCGAGATAATTCGACTCCTAAAACATAGCACCTCCGATAGGTCTGCGATATCGATGCGATAACTTTCCTAACGGTTGTCGCGAGACGAAGAACGGCGATCGTTTGCAGTTTGGTTGGCGATATTCTGGACGAGAGTCGGATACGTCGTGTCATCGCAAACGACCAGAAGCAGCGGTCGTTTCTTGGTTCGCAGGCTGGGCACGTCTTGCAGTGTATCCGCGAGTTAACGAAGCGGTGCACACTTTCGCCAGACAGGAGCAGACCAGGTCCAGAGGACTGCTGTTACCGCTAATTTTATGTATACATTCGAAAGGTCGAGCGGAAAGTAACGAGGAACGGTACGGGCGACAGGAAGCCGCTGTAAGCTCGGTTTGCATCTAACTCGATCAGTCGAGCCGCGCAATCAGCAAATACAGCGGCGTCGCGTTGCCCGTACGTTTCTATCTCGCGCAGCTTCCGCCCCAGCTGCCTCTTTGATTCCACTCGACCAAGTTTCAGTTTGCGCACAGGCCAGCAGGGTGACTGCGTCGATCTCACGATTCCCGTTACACGGTTTACGCTTGTCAGGCCGTCGCCTAACCGGACACTGTCATCCACGTTCCAAGCTGACCTCGCTTCTCTGCGAATCTCAGGAAAATAATCTTCCGTCGTGTTCCTGTCTTCGATCGAACGTATTCGATAGAGCAGAGATTATTTCCTCTAAGCTATCGTTACAGAGGATGCGCATTTCGACGAATGCATCAGGACGATCGTTACAGATAGAGTAGACACGAAATACCGAAATATTCGAATAGAAATGCGTGAAACGTCTGATCGTATTAAGATAAAGTATAAATTTGCCTGTTGCGAATTATCGACTAAAGAGCAACCGGTCAGGTCAAACCGATCGATCGACATCGCGTATCTCGAACGACTTAACGCTCAAGATGGAGGAGGTTCGATAGATCGAGTGTTAGAGTGATCTAGCAATGTATTTGCACTTGTTGTATAAAAGTAATGTGTGATGCTATGAACACGGCGGTGGTAAGATCTTGTTGGGAATGAAGTATTTCACCCGCACGGTACGATGTCTGACGATGAACTGTCTTCCTACGTTGCCGATTCTCCCTACCAGTCGTTGGGTTTCGTTCGTCCATCGTGCCTTTCCGGCCGAGCTTTTCCCGGGGCTTTTTACCCGACCTCGGAGTCATTAGGTTTACATCTCGGGGAGGACATGTAATTCGAAATTTCCTAAACAGAGAAATGGGCCTGTCCATGCCATAAACGGACGGCCACTCAAAATTCCGAACATTGCCTTTTTACCCAAATTTTTCTCTCTATATTTTTGCAACTAAATTACGTTACGTCAAAAATAGTACTTTTGAGCGACAATGTACGCGTCCGACGATCGCTTGCATCGAGAGCAAACGCAATATCGCAAATATCGATCATGTTCATCAAAAATACCGACTCAATCTCTCTTGTTTCGGAAGAACATTGAATAGAATCATTACGAACGACGCGCGTTATTATAATTCTGCGATCTTTGGATACGTACGATATAAATCTCGCATCTGTTTCCTTATTGCTGCAATTATGGAAAATCCTATTCGCGTACGGAGGCTGCGCTCGGTCGAAAGAAGATTCCAACTTAGCTGCGAACGCAACTATTAGCAAATGTTTCACGAAACGTTTGCTGCGAAGATATCGGTGTTACGCGTAGATCCCGAAGACGCGAGAATCTAAAGTCGATCCCGGCACCGACAACCGCGACTATCGTCGATACAGAGCAGACAGGTTAACGGTACGTTCATCGTGCCATTATTTCGCCCAGTTTTCGTCCGGTCAATAAAACTCTCCCTCTCGCTGCACCGGATATACCGCGTTGCGCCGTACAAAATATCGACGTTGATGCAAATTTGAAATTTTAGGGCCATGTTGACGGCACGCGAGCGAATATTCGTTTGATAAAAGAAAAAAAAAAAAGAAGGAAAACCGGGAGAAAAATACCAAGCGACAAAGGGCTTTTGATTTCGTGATTACAACGACGGGAATTCGGGTAATGCATTGGAATTTGATAACGAACAACGAATGATTAGTTTCGTCGTTATTTAAAACGACGCTGCAATTTGCTTTGTATTTAACAGCAGCTGGTCGTTTGACGACCGACGGAATAATTCCGCGTTTATGCGTCAATACCCTGTGTTCTCGACTTTTCTCCCGTTGTTTCGTGTCCACCGATCCAAACGATGCTGAATGTTGGTGCACTGGCCTAGTTTGGAATGTCCGTTGTGATTCGAACGTTAATTTCGTATTGCCGGTTTCCGAAAATTATTTTCGACGGCCGACTATTATGTATGTTCAACGTTCCAACAAATATTCGTTTAACTCTCTGCCGTATATACGATTGGTTCAAATTAACGCGAGAGGAAATTCATTCGCGTATATCCGCTCGACATACACGGGCCGGTTTAATAATCGTTGCTGCCTTAATATTTGCAAAATGATGGAAATTCATTTGGCGAAAGATGAGATTATGACGTTATCGGAATTTTTAGCAACATTTAGCGATACTGTATGAAAAAAACGAAAATAGGAGACAGTTTCAAAGTGAAATTACGATTATTAAGATAATCGATTTTTAACTGTAACCGGTACAACACAGCTCGACTTTATCAAACTACGATTAACGTATTGTATCTTTGGCGATCAACGGTTGCAAGCACGAAAGCTAAACTGACTTTGCAAGTAGACATCGAAAGTAAGAATTAGATCGACATCTGAGTAATTACACTGATATCGTTCTAAACCTGAAACACCGATATACGGTATTTCTCTTTCGCGTGCTAATTTCGAGCGATCTGTGACATTCGTTGCTCGGTGTCGGAAACAATCGGCGAAAATTCTCGCCGTCATAGTATTTCGGTAATAAAACGAATCGCGCGATGACGATGTCGTTCCGGGAAGAGGAAAAAAGAAGCAGCGAAAAGAAGGGTTCCTTTGTTGGTGATCCCGTGGCAAACTCAGAAATTACCCATTGTCCGGGATAGCCGAGCGATCCGCGTGGCCATTTGTCAAATTGAACGAGAATCCAGCAGTCAAGCCGTCGCGGTTTTCATTCGGCAAAGGCGAAAGAACGAGAAGTCGAACGGCGAAGCGGAAACGTAGGAAAACTGCTTCGACCGCGAACGAAAGGTAAAATAACTATTTGTAATTACATTTCTTTCCACTTCATCCTCTACTCGGCTGGACTCTTCGTTCTCTCCGCGCTACTTCGTCGGGGCTTTCTTATTTGTCTCTCTTCAGATATTTTTCTCTTTTCCACCACTTCTACCTTCGTCTTTCCTGCCTCTCGTTCGAAAGGCCGTATTAAGCTACCGGCAATGTTGCGACCGTGTTATCTCGTTCCGGTGGTTTCCCTGCCATTGCAAATTCTTTTTCCACTTGTCGTTTCGTATCTCGACTTTGTTCGCTCGCGTAGCTCCAGGCCTTTCGCGATCTTCTTGAAAAAAATTAATGGTCGCCACTGGCAACCGACCGCTATAAGCTCCGCTTTGCTCCTTACGAGAGCTACTTCCAACTAGTAAACGCGAATTTCTTAACTTTTTTTTTCTCGTTTTTGGCAAATTACTAGCTTAACGTCTGTTCCGTTTCGTGCCACTTTTATTTTCCGTGCGAGGTTAAGCGATTTGTACGCGCGCGTGTAAGTGTGTGTGAAATCTTGCGCCGATGAGAGAACAAATGCAAACGCGAGAACGACATCAGCTGTATGTACTTTTTATTAAAAGGAATAATCCGAGATAGGCAGAAAGCGTACGTCGCAGGAACAACGAAATTCTATTACGTATATGCATATCTAAGTTTCTTCCGTGCTATAATTAATTCGCTATAGTTCAGACTCGACATTCCCAAATTCTTCTCCTACTCGTTCCATCGAACGAATATACGTTTCTCGGGTTCTTTGCGCGAATATACGCATACACGCATGCGCGGCTGCATAAACGAAAGGATACATATCTGTTCGATGTCAACTGTTTGCGTGCAATACGAACAACGAGAAGACGAGGCATCGGCATTGTCGATAAACACGAGCATCGTATGCACACGTGCCAGGCGATCTGACAAGCCTTTCCGAATGCATTATCAGTAGGATCGGCTAATAAGAGGCTTGCGCGTTAATTTCCTAATGGAATTTCATGGTCTAACTCTAGCCAATCAAGTTCTAACGGTGACATGATCGTTTGAAAGGTACGCGAGTTCGTTCGCCGCTTGCGCAAACAGTTTTGATGTGGTTAGCCGGTTAGCTACAACGAACTCTCGAATTTTGCGTTGTACAGTTCGGTATATTTAAAGATGTTTGAAAGTTTGCCACAGGCTGTCACGAAGTTTTCAACAAAAATTTGTAATTCATTTTCTTTAATAATTAAATATTGCGAATAAACGTTAGCGGTAGTTTTAATCGTTTTGAGTAAGATTTCGGCTACAATCGACACGAATTTCATTACATTCCTCCTCGAATCTTTTCTGCAGTTCGAGAATCGATATCGCCAGGGACTCATAAAAGCGGTACTTTTCGTTTTAGACATCTCCACGGATACTCGATAGGATTGGTTTAGTTATACTCTCCATTGTACATACAAGTGCAGGTTCGTAGAGAAGGAACGACGTAGAAGGAGAAGGGCTGGCGCGAAAGAAAAACAGTGAAAGGTCCCGAACAACCAACGATTCGTCTATAGAATATTGAGAACAATGCAGTGGCGTTCGCGCTGCTGATGTTCGACAAAACTTTTGCACCAAAACGTTTCGTTCGCGCATTACCGATCGTAAATACAATCTTGCGAGCAGATTAAACTCCCATGGCGAGATTAATCCAAGCAACGATACGGATACACGCGTGTAGGCTGGTAAACTCGCGAACGGAAGACAGTTCGGACAGATCGAAGAGACTTTGGACGAGATAAAAATCAAGCCAGCGTTCGCTCGCCATTGTTTCGA
Source organism: Bombus difficillimus (assembly GCA_014737525.1). Lineage (NCBI taxonomy): Eukaryota > Metazoa > Arthropoda > Insecta > Hymenoptera > Apidae > Bombus > Bombus difficillimus. The sequence goes on along the minus strand of JACXIT010000006.1, from coordinate 219,016 downwards.
CGTTTTTATTATAGCGAAACGAGAGAGTGCGGATGGAAAATGTCACAAGGTGAAATACGAAGCTTCCGTGGACCAGCTCGTTTTTTTTTTTTTTTTTTTTCGGGCACAGTCGGTCGCATTTCCGATTGCCATCGGTGTTTATATACATTTTCGCTGTGAAATCTGGGACAGACGGGAAGGACAGCGAAAAAAAAAAGACACGTCGACTATCCGCGGATTGGCGTTGTCCGTCATCTCGTTGCGACCCTATAGGTTATAGGCTGGGCGAGATCTTTTTTACCATGAAACAGATTCTCCCTCGCATAGTCAGCGAACATCCGTCGTATCGCCAGCAGGCTGCCGATTGCACAGCACGATGATTCATCGGCACTTGGAATCGTCGTAGGAACCCTTACCGCGTGATTCGCGCGAAGATAAAGATTTCTGCAAGTTCGCGATTCTCGAGAACAAGCGTTCTCTGCGTGCAAGCGCGATGATTTATGCGCACGGTCGAAGACGAAACGCAATTATAGGTCTTAAACGAAAGAAACGTCGTCGGCTGGAAAGACGAACGATCTTCCGCGATACGATCTATGCGGCTACCGCCGCGCTCAACTAATTTCTGCTCAAGCGATCGTGTTCCGTCCAAAGGAATAAAATCCGAGCGAGGATGTTCGTTGGTAATTTTATGATACGACTGATCGAATGCAAGAGTCGAAGATCGAATGCTATCTTTTAATCAGGATATTGGTGTTCGAAGGAATTCTCACTAAATACATACTAAACACACACGCGCATACAAAACGCTATAACATTCTTCTAGAGTTATTCCAATGCCGGGGCACACTTTTCGTTTAAAGCGCGATAAAAGAGAAAATTTGACAAGGAAAGAAGCAACTTCGGTTTTCTACTCCGTTTCGCGATAAAATTAAAGGGAGTGTTTGAAGAAAATTCAAATCGGAGCTAGGAAAAGTAGAAGCTTCGCCGCTTAGAACGAGCCCAAGTAGACTTTTGTACGATTTTTCTTCGCAAAGTCACGATAGTTGGAAAACGACGACTCTTCGAGAAAAATATAGCGATCGTTGAATTTCGCGAAGCGGTGTATCATCGTCGTCGGGCGCAACATTTGCGAACCTTGTGCTTTACTTCCGAAATTGACCAGAGAGAATTCTCCGTAAAATATCCGTCGCTTCGCGGATAATCGAAAAGTTATCGCGCGATATCTAGTTGCGAGCTATCGGAGACTTCGAATCGAGCGACCAATTCTCGATGGAAGAAAATCAAAAAGGAAGAGAAGAAAAGAACTAACAAGACGTAGAAGCGGAAGCTGGCGTGCAGTCTACCTCGTTCCGCGTTGTATCTTTCTTCCGGATTCGACGCAACTCTCGCAACCGTCCGAAAGTTCGTCTACTGTTTCTTCGAGCAACAACGCGTTCAGGTACCGACACGGCTGTCCTCCTTTCTCGTGTTCGCGCAAACTCCAAACAATTTCTTTACGGCGCGGCGCCCTTCTGACCGTTCGTTTTCCGATAAGCTGCAAAACTTCCGATCCTAGGTATTCGTCCGAGTTACGTTCCGCGTCGTTGGCATCGCAATGTCCGGACGCGTTCGAACGCGAAACAGAACTAACGACACGCTGTAGAAGGCGAAGAATCGTTGCTACGGATAGTGGGAGCGATAGAGTCGGGTCGTAAAGTCAACCACGAGTTAGAGATTACGATTTATGAGGTTTTGAAGGATCTGGAATCTCGTTTAAGATCGTACGACGGCAACTCGCAACCCCAGTCAGATTTTCTTCCGCACTGCGTCCGAACGAGAGCTCGTTTCGTATTTCTGTTATTACGGCTGGCGTTGCGTTAATGGAATTGCAAGACAGCGAGCTAGGTGTACCAAGATGGCTGGAAGTAATATAGCGAAAGCGTAAATTAAAGGTCGTCGAGGCCTATGTAATAGCACGATACACGAGTGGCAACAGTATCGATCTGATGATCCAATGTCCTTGGCGCGTTGCACCGATGGGCGACGACCTCTAATTTACGATTTCGTTATACCGCTTCCAGCGAGATACAATCCACAATAACAACGGATGTATCTGTAGCGGCACTCGACAACAAAACTTTAACGAACCATCGATATTCCTACGATCTTTTCGCCGAATATTTGGAAGAAGGCGTACGTGGCAACGATCGCGGACGCTTAACGAACGCACGCGTAGCGGGGATATCGAGAGGCGACGAAAGGAAACGAATCGGATTAAGAGAATAGTCGAGTTGTGACCGTTGACCCTTTGAGCGCTATGAACGCGTCCTCGCGCAACCATTATTTTCGTAATTGTCGAAGTGGTCACCACTTCTAAGAAAACTCTACATCTGGTCTTTTTAGTTTTCTCAAGCATCGAAGCCATCGACAGCGTATAGACAATAGACTGGGACGAAGGCAGACCATAGACAGTAGACAGGCGACGATGGCTTCGGGACTTTCAGTCATAGGGTAACACTGCGAATCGGAACGAGCTCGAGTTATATTCCTACTTGTACTTACGCTTCTGTATTAAAATATATTTTCTACTTTATAATTTATCCACGCGTTTCTCTGTTCGTACATCTAATAACCTCAACAATAATACTTTGCCGAATTACGGGGAAAAACGATATCCGTTAAAAAACCGATCTGCGACAAATCGATATAAAGTTTTACAATTTACAAAGGTTGGCTACTAGAATTTTATACCGTAACAGTTTGATGACGATTGTCTGTAAAATTGGAAACGCGATTAGCGACAACCTTCGTCTGATCATAGATTCTATCCATCGTGTATTTCATGGCAATAATAATAATTGTCGAGGTGGTCACCACTTCTAAGAAAACTCTACATCTGGTCTTTTTAGTTTTCTCAAGCACCGAAGCCATCGACAGCGTATAGACAATAGACTGGGACGAAGGCAGACCATAGACAGTAGACAGGCGACGATGGCTTCGGGACTTTCAGTCATAGGGTAACACTGCGAATCGGAACGAGCTCGAATTATATTCCTACTTGTACTTACGCTTCTGTATTAAAATATATTTTCTACTTTACAATTTATCCACGCGTTCCTCTGTTTATACATCTAATAACCTCAACAGTAAAAGAGAGTGCTTCTTCGTAAAGAGTGGGCAGTCCACGGCGCAGGCTTAACGTCTGACAACGCAACGCTCAAAGGGTTAGGCGAGATTGATCGGTCGAAAGCGAGAATCGTTAATAAATGTGAAACACCGCCGAGTATTTCTTTGGCACCCTACACGTCCTGCACAATACACCTCGTATCAAACGAGTTGTCAACTAGAGCACAAAACGTAGGACAGCGAAACACCCGTTAGCGGTTAATTGATATTCGGATTGATAACGATTAACCATTCTTTCGGAAGTTTGCTAATCGGATTAGTCGCGAATTTACGCTGCGGTCGTATCCTGCGGAATTACTCCGACGCAAACTCTCGCTAACTATTCCGCGATCGCGTGTTACGCAACCGGGGCGCGTACCAACTTTCCAAACATCGACTCTATCACCCGCGATAGCAACTTATTACACTTTATTGTCCGCGATAAACTTTCGTCGTTTCCTTCATCCCTTTACTTGCCGGTTTGACGAAACGTTGTACGCTCTCCTCGATCCTCGTAAGCTGTTTTATCGTAAGCGCCCTGTCAACCTGCGCCTTCTGAATCGATAATCGAGGCGGACGCGTTCGAGCAAGAACGAGAAGCGCGGATCGATTCCGCGGCAGTAAAGAGTTCCCGCCGCTTAATTATCGAGGAACAAACGTTTGCGCTTCGAGCGCACGATGGATTCCGCGTGCATAAATCGGTGAAACGAGTAAAGAGAGGTCGCAGAGGCGAGTAAACTGCAGACACGACACCTCCAGCGCGGCTATATAAATCACGGCTAGGCGAGCCCGGCGGAAACCGGGTAAACCGAAAGAGATACCAAACTTCCCACAAACTTTCCACCAACTACCAACTACCGATAGAAGCGAAACATTGCCAACAAGATCCTCCTCCAACTTTGGCCGTCTTATTAAGCGAGATGGTCGCTTAAGCCGGCTCAGCTCGCGTTCTGCCATCGCGAAACGTCAAAAAACGCGCGAGGAGTACTCGCCCGGCTACGCCGCTCGTTCGATCTAGTCGAGCGGGCTTGCTCGCAAATTCATCTCGCCACCGCGAAGGAAAATTTTCGCCTCAAACTTTTCATCCGCGGCTTTGCTACCGACCGTTTCGTCGATCGTCACCCTCTGCGCCCTATACCGATCTTTCATTCGATTTAACGCGACTCTTCGAATCGGCTTCCTTTCCTACTCTCGAGAAAGTTCCGATCGTTAGGCTGCCTCGACAGAGCCTTCGTTCGATTCCCCAAACTTTCCGCTTTCGTCCAGTTATAACGGCTCTCTGCCAAGTCCGTCAAACACGAAATATGAATATTCACAGTGTCGCGTCGGTATCGAGAACGTATCGTAACGTATCGAATCGATTTCGGATATCTCGTCGCCCTAGTCGCCTCTCATTTTCTTCTCGTCGCACGATCACCGTCAGGTTAATATCTGTTGAGGTTGACTGATAGAAGAACGAATGGATGAATTCGTAATAGAAATATATATCGAAATAAATAAAGGTATAAGTATAATGTATGCTGATCCAGATCCACAACTCCCATAGCGTTACGATACAATGGAATCGATAGGGAGTACGTTCATATATTTGTATCAAAGGATTTTACCAAAAAGGTTAACCTTGTAGCTCTAGCTAAAAGCTACAAGAAACATAAATAGAAATCTATTTATAGCTCCTTTGTTTATAGGCCTTGTAACCCAAAACATAATTTATATTCAGGGGCAGAATAATATGGAACTCTTTTGATTTCGAATATTTTTTATTTCGCTAAATTCTATTCTCTGAGCAGCCTCTAGGTCACGGATATACATAAGTCAAGATGTAGAGTTTTTCTCGAAGTAATTACTTCGACAATATTGATCTGCAGGAAAGGAAATAATCAAATAGTAGAAAATTTGATGATTAGAAGTGTGTGAGATTGATGGCCGAATGGACTACAGGCGGAGAAAATCAACAACCTGAAAGTGATTCGATAAAGCTCGAGGTTCATGTTCGTCCAAAGTCATAAATCCACCAAACTTGCTCTTAAAACGTTTCTCGTTCTACTTGAAAGACAAACGGTATTTCGACCAAGCACGAAGAAAAGGATAAAGAATCGACGGGGAAGAATAGCTTGTCGAAACGGGGATACTTTTGGAAAAATAGCATGTACAAATGATTCTCCCGCGGCGTAACTGCCACTCGCTTCGCTCGTCTTGGCTTCCCTCGTCTCTCCGATTCGCTAAATCTTCCCTTCGAAAGAGACAGAAAAAGAGAGAGAGAGAGAGAGAGAGGAAGGAAAACTTGTCGAAATAAGCACCGGCGACGCGCGTTACGATAAATGGAGGACGGACGGAAGAAAGGAAAGGTGGAAGACACTTTGATCGTTGTATCGGGGAATTTGGAGTTGATTAACTTCGCTCGTAAGACTGTAGCTGCGAATTGCACCGAGAATAGCTACAGGAAAGCGCGCGGCCGTTTCATCGAGCTTCGAAAGCCATCGAAATCGACCGCCCTAGGAAGCGCAGACGGAAGAGAATGACGCTAGAGCGATCGCAGCGTACACTGCAGCAGAAATACATCGCAGCTTGTCGTGTTTTAAAGTAAACGTTAAACGTCGTAGAGGCTATAAAAGACTCGCGACGATGCTTTCAAGAAACAAAGAAGCCCCGATGCAACAGTTTAGACGTTATTCTATTTGCGCTTCTCTTCCCGCACTTTATAGCGTGAGAGTACGTCTTGAAATTTCAATTATGTTTCTGTAGCGGATAGCGAGGCGTAAGAAGGTTTTTACGTGTGATAATATATGACTCCGTAGGACTGCTGTAGCAACCGTCAAATGTATTTGGAATAAATTAAATATATAAATATATAAATAGTTGATTACACTAGATTGGATAATCGGATACAATAAATACGCGACGTAAATGCTAGGACGATATCTCGATAACGCTCGTGCTAAAGATAACTGACTCGCTGATAATAGCTAACTGACTAACTCGCTCGCGAGCGTGTCCGCTAATTTATACTGGTCGTGGGGAAATCCGAAAAATTCAAATTCAACTTGATATCGACGGTTGCTCTCAACGGCGACATTGTTTTTGCCGGAGGTGTTTTATTATTAATTTCGAGTGTCGATATCTCGAGGCGCAACAACAAACACGAGTCGCTAAATTCGTTTTGCCTCGTTGGTGGGAAACATCCCTTGTAGGGAGAAAGTTAGTCGGCTCAAAAACGACGGACATTCGGCTCGATGATTTTCTTCCCTCGAAGCAATTCTTTCAAAATTTCCATATTATCGACGATTTTTTTTTTTTATGTGGAAATATTCTTTTACGCGCTGATTAATACAGTGTTTTAACCTTTGCGAGAAAATACGTATCAAAGTGCTTCTTTTCGGTGCTCGTGGTTGCGAAGATGACGCTCGATTTTATGCCGATGGTGCGCCGGCTATCGAAAAGACCTTCTCGAAGGACTAACGTCTCTGTCGGGTGGAAAAATGATCTTGTCGTAAAGTATACGATGCAGACGTGCGTGCAAACTATGAAAACCTCGTGCAAAGTACCTTTACAAACTGTTATCAGGAAGAAAAGAAACCTACGAAACGTACGTTTGACGAATCTGCATGTTTGGACGCGTTCGTCCTTTTATGCCATACGTACGACGCATCGTAGAGGTTCACAAAATATTCGATAGATTTCTGTTCGTAGAATTCGAGCGATGGAAATCGTTGGAAATCTAATATTAAAATCGAAACTACGCGAGGAATGTATTTAAGTATTTTTCGCGTAGCTGCAATCGCTGATAACATAATGGTATTTAATCGGATAATGAAATCAATTATAAGGAGATTAGCGATAGACTTAGCAAAGTTTACCGCGAATTAATTCGTAGCTGACAAAATCCAGCAGAAAGCAATTATAACGATCGAGCCGTTCGATATTGACGCTCGAGCGTAGCCAATATAATGCCATTACGAATTCTTGATCAGCGGCCGGCTAATAAAATTCCTATTCCCGTGGAGCACTCGACGAGTTTAACGAGAGCCAGGAAATCCCAAGCGTTTCTACTTTTTATTCCAAATTAACGAAGAATCTATCGGCTAACGAAACACGCGCGAAAAGAGAAAGACCGGGTAACAAACGTACACCGCGTTTTCGAAAAACCGGTCATCGACCTCTCTGAAACAGCGACGTATTTGTCTGGAAACGAGACGATTATCGTTTTATCGTTGTTTCAACTTTAATTCATCGAGCTGCCAATTAAGCTGATCGGGATGTGCGACGATTTTACTCCGAATCTTTCTTTGTATCGATTTAAAGGTTTCGCGATTTGCGCCTGGTCGGCATAAATCGGCGAATAAGAAATTAATCGAGATTACTCGATAATCCCGTTAGCCTGGGAATCGAATTATCTAGCAGAGAGGACGTTTCACCGAGTTAGATTAAAACTGCTCATAGGGGACGCGAAACTTAGTTTGTCGCAACTCGAAAACCGGATAACGCTTCGCGGCGATGTTTGTCCAGAGTTTTCCAGCTGCTTTGCATCGTCGTATCCCTTGGTCCGTTAAGAGGCATCGTTACATGCAAAGTATACATAGCAAAGTTTTGACGAATATCAAATATATTTGTACCGAAAGAGGTTTCCGAAATGGGTAAAGTTTGGAAATGTCCTCCGTAATTACAAAATGAGAACTTACCTGTAATGTTCTTAAGTCGATGTTACGTATATTAACTTGAAACGTTCGGTGCCGTTACGAAGAAAACGTTGCGAGATCGACGGAGGAACGGTTGGAAGAGATATTCACCGAGCGATTTATAATTTCGGTTAAATTTTTAACCGAGCAACGATTCCGCTCTCAATAAACACGCAAAAGCGAAATCAACGATATATTTGCGAAGAGCGAAGCACGAAATGATTAAATACGCCGTTTAAATTCAAGCCACGCGTCATGGGAATTTAAGTGCGACGGTCGGACGCGACGGCACAATTGTGTATCCCGCCTCGCTGCTAGCCGAAACTTAATCAAATTCGCGATGGAACCTCCATCGAGATCCTGCAGACGAGCCTGCGTGGGTGGAACAGGAACGAACGTGACCGAGAGAAAAATCTAGCGCGATAAAAGTCAATGTGTCGGAAAGTATCTCGGCACCGGGAGGAAAAGAACGAGGGGAATGAGTGGCGCGAACAGGAAGAAGCAACCGACAGCGCTCTACTTTATAAAGCTGCGAATCGTTTACAAACGTCGCGCCATTAAACGAATGTTAACACGCTCGGTTCTTTCGAACGGATCGCTTTATTTCGTGGAATCTGACGATACGCGGTGCTACTGTTCGTAGAATGTTCTACGAAAACCACTTGCTCCTTTTACCGAGCTACGAAACGTCACGCTGAAAATAACTCGACCCTGGAACTTGCAAATTGCTCGCGCGGTTCTTTATTTCGCTTCCAGTTACTTTATTTCGAACCGTGCGGATTAAATTTCGTTTCGTAGATCGTTCGGTCGGTGCGCAGAGGACGAAAAAGCCGTTCGTCGAGTCAAATCCTCTCGAGCGGGCTGTGCTTACAGTAGAAATCCCTGTCATCGTCCGTGTGTACATAAGCGTCGCCGGGTGGTGGCCGGGACGCTCGAGGTCACAGGGCAACGGGGATATTTGGAACAAAAATAAAAGTCACTTTGGACGGCTGTAAAGCCATTCTCCGTCGTGCGGCACGACGTGGTGTAGCGTCAAGGATCGCTGTATTTTTCACCCTTGGAAAAAAGACAGGCTAGCGCGGATCGAGCGTCGACGTGGGTGTCGCAAGCGCTCGGCATTTTTTTCCCCGGTGGCATCCCCGGGAGAAACAACGTGCTCCCGTCGAAGAAGAATACGGTGTTTTAGCGCCAAAGGACGCCCCGTGACCAAGCATTAAGATGGTTTATTTCGTCGTTTAAAGCGCGCCTAGCCTCTTAACGGGTCACCATTAAACCCAATGTTAACATGACTGAAGTTGACCCGAATACGCTGTAGAGAGATTTCCACGACGCCGAGGCGAACGATCGAGACAACGTCGCCGATTTTCCTTCGCCATCGGTAAGCAAAGCTTACGGAACGAAGGATACGGTGGTCTCCGTCGAAGGTAGCTTCATCGATCTCGTTAAATCTTTCCTTCGTTTCGTCCATTTCTTTTTCCTCGACTTTACCGAATCGTCCGTTGGTCACTCTCTATCTTCCACTCTTTCTTTTTCCTTTTCGCGATCCTCGAGCTGCTTCGTTTCTGCCTGCCTCCTGTTCGAATTTTCTCTCTCTCTCCCTTGTTGCCTCTAGTTTTACCTTAACTAGAACTCGACGCCACCAGCCACGACCTTTTTCAACTTCCAAACAGACCAACCGACAGATATCTCGAGCTACGTCTTGGCCGGTGGCGATTTTGCAGATTGCACCCACGAGGGAAATCTCCGCTCGTCGTCGACGACGTTGTTCCCTTTGACTAACCGCGTCGGTCTTTCCGTGAATCCTGCGGGTACACGCAGCCGTGTTTGCTAACGCGTGCGGTGACAAAAGTACGTTTGTAGATAGACGCGTTGCACTCGCAAACGAGCTTCGACGTTCCGGATCTTTGTTCGGTCTCGAGATATCCCCACTGATCTTTGGAAACGACGTCTCACGGTCAGTTGTGCTCGTTGCTTGCGTTCGATATCCAACTCGCTTATCGTCCACCTAGAGACGAGTATCGTAAAAGAAATTATCGACCGTCAAGGGTTAAATTTACCTCGGAATCGACCATTATAGACACACGTCGTCTTGTTGCGACGAACGAAACTCGTACGAACTTGTTAGAGCGAACCGGTTGCGCGTCGTTTGTCCCTCGAGAATCGAATATCGATCGTGTACTTATACAATGAGATTCGGAAATGAATAAAAAGTGGCTTCTGAGAGGCTCGTATAGTTCTGGACAGTCGACGCCGAAGCTGGCGCTGTCACGATCCCGGAGAAGAATTAATGGCATCGTAATCGTCCGCGATCGGTTCGCGTCGATTCTCGCCTGGTGAAAAAGTATCATCGGTGCCAGGAGGGAAACGAACTATCGAGGAAAGTGAAGGACAACGGTCAGAAATCGATATTATCGAAAACACAGAGCGAGGCTGACGAGTTCTGGCGAAAGATGAGCTTCCAACCGGTAGCTCGTGTGAACTCGAGCAATGAACGTCGTTACACGTCAACGGAGCATAATCGACGAACTGCCATCATTATGAATCGCGCCGCAGGCAGCCGATGGCGCCGGAAGATTAATAGACTGCCAGATAGTTAAAACTTCATCGTCCATGCTGAATATTCATGTCACACCGACTTTTTTCACGCGAGTGTTCGCGGAGAGCGCACAGGCCTTCGCGCCTTTCCGTCGTCCGGTTCGTTAGAAATTTATCTCTTCCTTCGTTCGTGTCCCTGTAGTTTAGAATCGTGATTTTTCATCCGATTTGTCCCGCGGTAAATTCGCTAACCGAGCCGAGTGCGCGACGTATCGAATTAAACACAAAATAGTTGTTGCTTATCAAATGTGGCAGAAAGCAATTGCGGCCGATCCCGTTTATCTCGCGAAAACGTTGAATATCAAAGTTTTCAAGTACCGCGCCGAAGCAACGTAATCTCTTTATTCTCCGCAAAACGAGGGAAATTTTAATCGAGAAATTTTCGAGAGTATAACGTAAAACCCCGAGGACGCTTTAGGACACGGAGTAGTTTCGTTAGAACGATCGCGAGCGTGCAGAGAACTTTTACGGACGAATTTTTCTCTCGGCTTTTAACAGCGTCAATGTTGAACGGAGATGCTTCGGGCGACAGAGCGCTAGACTAGCTGGTGATAGGGCTGGAGAAACAGGCGCGTTCTCCGCGGATTTGCCGTCAGTCAAATTATGCTACGTTAGCCGGTCATCATCGTAAAACATAATATCGGTAAGCCGATGTTCACGGACGAGTAGCTCGAGTGTACGTGGCAAATAGCTGTAGAACTTGATACGTTGCTGATGCAGAATGGCACGAGGATCTGGTGAGTTACGTCGTAACGCCGATGATCGTTGAAATTTTTAATGCTCCCGAGTCTATCGTAAAGCGAAATGTTTCACGAGCTCGGATTTTCCTACGGGAAAGCGAGCGGATCTCATTTCCCAGGATTGAATTGTCGCTCTTGCAAGTTTCAGACGAGCTTCAACTTGATGGTGGGGCTTGTGCATCTTTATTCTCGAAACAGGGACGAGCGAAGGTGTGGGATTTCCTGGAAATCAGACGCGAATGTTTCAAGTTTGGACGTGCACTGCCGCGTTTCGCTGGATTTTGTCAAGGGAAATATTTAAACTGTACACGGCGTTAAGCGTTAGCTTTTGTTTATCGCTAATGACACGTAACTTAATACGCAATTTCTTGCTACACTTTATACGAATAACGCGTTTCTCGACAACCGACGACCGAGCCATACAAATATCTGCACAAATATTTCCAATGCACCGTACTTGAAGATATTCGAACTTTGATCCAGAAGTGTACACACTAGAAACGAATTAAAAGTAACATTTATTGCGTTTTCGTGGAATCAACTGGCTACAAATCTAAATTCTCTGTCAATAATGCGTTTGTAGGAAATTCCACGTTAATCGGTCACTCTCGCCACGTGAAACGGCTCGTGTATCGATCGAACATTTTCTAATTTATCAGGAAGAATTTCGTCTTTTAGTCTCAAGGTGATCGACTCGTTCTTTCGATCGCGTTTCATCGAGATGGCCGATGACAGCCGGCAAGAAATCTGTACCAGTGAATTCGTTCTGTTCGAAATTCTCCGGTTCCTCTTTGTCTCTGTAATTAGTCGCAAGAGGCGAGAGCGTAGCTTTGAATGGTCTGGCGAAAAAAACCTCCTTTGAAGTCGGTTAATCGTGCCACGAGCGCGAAAGAAGTTGAATTTTTCCCGCTCCCAACGGAACGAGCGATATATCTCGTTGTAATTACTTCGAGTGTCGGAAACGGGTTAACGCGTAACGCAAAGAGGAGGCTGTTCCGACGATTCTTCCCTTTCTCCTTTTTCGCGATCGATCTCGCAGCACCGCGTTCGTCTTTCTTCCACATTTCCCTCCATTTTTTTTGCTTTTCGCTTCGACGATCGTCGAGAAACTGCGAATTTTTTACGTTTCAAGATCTCTGGTTCTTAATTTCGAGAGAAAAATCACGATATATGTGTAACGAATGAAGTGGCTTCTTGAAAGCTTCGTTTTCGTACAAGAAACTGTCGAGTTTTTCAAAATGCGAGAATTTCCAGCGGAAAGAATAGCGGACGCCTGCTTTCCGATCTCGAGAATCTTAATAAAACGAACGGCTCGTTCCGAGTGAAAGGGAGAAGATATCGAATCCTTTTCGTTCCGTCTGTCGATCAAGGATAGATTTCTCTGCGTTTCCCGATGCAAACGGTTCCTGGCTCGTTGAGCATTTGATCGTACGTATAAATAGTGAACGATAAAAAAATTCTCGCATTCGAGAGATCACGATTTCCAAACCGATTAACACGATCGTTCGAAATATATATAATTTGTAGCAATTTCTGTTTCCGATGGATTTTGCGATTCGATTTCAGGTAATGTAGCTAATGTTTTTCAATGTATATTGTACGAAATATATTACACGTAGACGCAAAACGATATCAACGTGTTGCACGAGTAAAGATAAATATCTCGTTGGAAAGTTAGGATAAAAATACCCAATGCCGACGGATTGTTCGTCATTTAAATGTAGCTAATCCTCGGCTATGGTCGAGGAGTATCAATTCCTTGACCCCCAGGATCGTTAGATATTATATCACTGGACTTTTTACCCGTAAGAAACTTTAAAGGGAAAAGTTCGCGGAATAAGAATAATACGCGGCTGGAATTAAATTTGCATAAAATTTGTAATGCATTCTGTGAACTGAAATGCGCGCAGATAACTAACTGAAATTAAAGTGAATCAACAGAAGATTCTGAATTAATTACATTTTTTATATTCCGGTATTTTCAGATGAAACTAACGTACAGCGACGTTGTTGAGCCGCAATGTTGAGGTGCGTTTGGACGATCGATATTACCCCTAACATTGCTGTCAATATTTAAAATTCTCAACATTGTCGAACGTTAAAAAAAAAACCCTGTAGCGGAAAGTCGAGAACCTTAAATATCGATAATAATATTGGATCGTCCAAACGATTGTCTCGACTTGCTATCAACGTTGCTGAGTTTACGTTCCAACAGGTGCACACGATATCGTCAGAGAGGGTGAAACAACACAGGAAAACAAACTTGCTTATAGCCCTAAGTGTGAACAATGGGAAAACGCAGGAAGGCCGATTTTCACGAAACGTCGCACGATTCTTTCGCTTCGCCTTTTTTCCAACCCGTTTCACCCATTCGTCTTTCATTTCCTGCCAGCGTCTTTTCTTCCCCCGACGCGCAGCCCTCGCCTCGCGCAAGTTTCGTTTGCGGAAACATCACAGCCCGACATTCTTGAAATTAACTTTGTTCGAAGAGTTCGGAAGACGACAGGAGAACTCGCGATCCCGATTCTTCCCGATCCAAATTGCTCGTCAGAACGGAAAACGAATCGGAAGGGGTTTTCCGAGGCAATCGACTTTTTCCTCGCGTTGCATCGCGAGAAAAACGCCGTGATCGATGCCAGACCGGTCGAGATGATGAAATCACGCAAGATCCCGGTTGCGGCCGTCAAATGTCTTACCCTCGAGCTCTCGCGCTAGATCTAATAAATTTAAGAACCGGAACAGTTTAAAATACAGAAACACAAATATTTTTAATTTCAATTTTCAACTCCAAAGTCGATAAACTCGCTCGGCGATATAGAAATTAGAACACACTTTTTTTTTAGAACGATAAGAAACTAAATTTCGGATTACGTTTCGAGATTTATGAAATTCAAAGGCTTTGTAAAAATTACAAAATTAGATCTTTAGAATCGCGCGAGCGGATAAATCCACTGGGAAAAGTTTCGCGATCCGGTTTCGTTCATACGGAATGATACGTTATCGTTACGATTCTAAACGAGATCGACTAAGATTTCATTGTACGCAAACATCGGGCGAGCGAAGTGCTCCGTTGCGCGTGGAACGGTGTGAAATTAAAGAATAAAAAGTTTAATTTAACCCTACAAGTTTGCGTGATCTGAGACTAAAAAATTCAAAGTGACAAATCGTTTCTTCGATGAAACGATCGGCCGATCTCGTCGGGCGAAATCGCGCGACGAAAAGCTCGCACCTGTTGCGATGTTTGCATTAAAAATGAAAGCTGGATCCGGGCGTGGCGTGGCCTCTTTAGCAACAAGCAAACATTGCTGAAGATCGCTGGCTCTCCGTTCGATCCATCGGCCGAACAGAAACGAACAGCGTAATCTTTTTTACCGGGACGTTGGCAAGAGATCGACGCGATTCAATTGATTTACGAGGGAACTTCCCTCGAGTAGTGTTCGCGCAACCTTTAGCCCTCCACTGGTTCTGTACGAAATGGGTTTCGAAATCGTATTAGGATTCTGCTACCAGTTCGACCGGTCGGACCAGCCAGACATCCAACGGATATTCCATGTGCCTTTGAGCTCGAGATCCCAAGAAAGAAACGAGGATTGTAATTTTTCTTCTAGCACGGCTTCTGTTGCTTGCATTCAAAGGAATCCCTTATGCGATTGGAAAGTCGGTAGCGCCGATATCCGATGGAAATATCGGTTTCCTCCTGCCAGACTCTCTATCTTCTTTTCCCTTCTTCTCCCCTCTCATCCCCCTTTTTCCTATCAAACTTTTGCGCCGCCCCTTCTTGCGGAATCTTACAAGAGAGGCTCGTCCGTACTCGGGAAAAAAGCAAGATCTCGTACTTTTAGAGAAAAACGACAACGGTCGATTAAGTTTACATTTGCCTCCTGTTCGCTGCGAACTTTATCCCGCGAGGTGCAAGAGAATATCGCGCGGTACAAGATCGCTTTAAATCGTTTTACCGTAACTTGAGCAAGATTTCGTAAGACTGAAATTCTAAAACGCCTATTTACGGAAAACGAGCAACTCGACGAAACTCGTTGTTATTGTAAATTGACGATACGGATCGATTATTCGGAAAAAATGAAAATGCCGTTACTTGGAAAGCGAGAAATCAGTAAGGTAACTGTTAAATAAATGGTATACATTTATACTTGTTGAAGTGGTCACCACTTCTAAGAAAACTCTACATCTGGTTTTTTTATTTTTCTCAAGCACCGAAGCCATCGACAGCGTATAGACAATAGACTGGGACGAAGGCAGACCATAGACAGTAGACAGGCGACGATGGCTTCGGGATTTTCAGTCATAGGATAACACTGCGGATCGGGACCAGCTCGAATGATATTCCTTCTTGTATTTACGCTTCTGTATTAAAATATATTTCCTACCTTACAATTTGTCCACGCGTTCCTTTGTTCACACATCTAACAATCTCGACAATACTGTACGTGTGAGAGCGTATGTGAGCGTTGAAGGACGTTAAAGTCTCAGTTGAGACGAAATCGATTAAAAGCGGTCAGAAGTGATTAGAAGCAATCGGAAGAAAAGGAACAACCAAGCGAGTAAATAATCGAGTTCTTCAGAGAGTAACGTACATGTAGAGCTGAATAATTTGTAAATAAATTTTAAACTATTTGTTTTTCCAAATCCTCTCTATACCATAAGAGTAACGTAATTTTTTAGCAGAGTATAGCGCGAAGAGTATAGCGCGAAGAGTATAGCGAGAGTATAACATGAACGTGCATGTTTAACGTGCTAGAACGTAAATTAACATTAAATAAACGGTATTATCCAGGGATATGCATATTAAACGAAACTACTGTATCACCAGCTAGTTTATGCAACCACGACGTTAATATTTAACGACGAAGGCGAGAGGTAGGTACTTTAGTTTTGGTTGGTACCGCGCCACTCTTCCCTACGTCCATTTCTTGCACAAATTTCTCGAACAACGCAATTAACGGTTTATTGCGCGGTACGTTCTTACAGCGCGTTTCCTCTTCTCTGACCCCGATTCGACGGAAATTTTTACGCTCTCCGCAACTCGATTAATTCGTGTAGCAAACTCGCGGAGTTTCCTCCACAGAGAATAAAGGGTAATGAGAGAAGACGAACAAGTACCGGTGTAAAAATTCGACTCGTCGAGAATCGTTCGCCGGTCTCGGGAACGAGGACGACTGGTTGAATTTTTTAGTCGAAGAACAAAAGTAAAGACCGGTCTCGGAAAGGTTGATTTTTGACGTAACAAAAGTACAACTTTGCCTCCCAAGAGCCTCGGAATTCTCCTCGTGCTTTCCAGGGATCTTCTCGGACGTTTCCGAGTTCTTTCTCCTCGGCAAAGCCGTTCCGGCTAAAATTCTTTACGGTTCAAGCGAATTTTTCATCCTCCGCCAGACCTTCTTAAAACTCTTATCTTATAATTTGAATAACCAAGAAATCCACCTCGAGGCGCATCGTTTCTCTACGAATCGCACTTTGATTCGCCCGCTTTTCATCTTAATTTATCCAACGTGTTTAAAATAGAAGATTATAAAGTTACAAAGTTATTTGCTACCTTTCGAATAATTTAATCCCGAATATTCACTTTAGTTTGAGTAGCTGTGTTTCATTGCGGAGAGAGTCGTCGCAAGTTGCCGTGTACTTGTTTGCTAAACACCCGACTCTACGATCTGTGTAACAGCCGCAACAAGGAGAACAGGGAGCGGACGTAGGATCCGTTTCGCTGCAATTTGCCAGAGGATTCGATCGGACGTCGTCGCGGAAAAGACAAAGAAAATGCCGCTGATAGATATACTTTCGTAGTCGCATATTGTTTCCGACAGTGGTAAAAGTCATACATAGTCGGACGATGGCGCACAGTGGTTTATTTCCATCGCGTCGGCACTATCGTTGGAGCCAGACTGTCGTAATACGATCGTCGCGATTTTCGTGTCGATTGAATATACTCGTCCATGTGTTATAGGACACAGGTAGGAAAAACGTGAAATAGGAAAAAGCAGCTGGTTGGTGACGGTATATTTTTGGCGATCGTTGCCACTATATCGCGCAGTGGATACAAAACGTCATTAACACGAGGCCGTCTTTATGCCGGAAGCGCCGATATTTATTCAGGGACACAACGGTACGTAGCGTAAAACGAGTGTAATTTCACGAACATGCACATCAGGCTCGCGTACAAAAGTAACGAGGTAGGACTCGCTGTCTTTTTGCTCGTCACGTTTTCAGATTACACGCGAAACGATATCGCGTTGCGCGCAATTTTACGGACAAATGCGCGTTGCAAGAGAGACGAAAATGTTATGCTTAATTATTCGTAACTAACGAGCCAGGTAACAGGTATGCATCGTCTTTGAAGAAAAAAAAAAAAAAAGGAACACGCAACTCGGAGTAGAATAAACCGTTGCAGCCGTCGCCTCGCGCTCGAACGGACGAGTAGACGTCCACGTTCGGAGCAAGTATTTGATAGTCAAGTTTCCCAAGGCGATGGGTCGATCGAAGGAACTGGACCTTGCGAATGCGACGAACATTTCCCCGGAGGTTGGATTCAATTTCGCCGACTGAGACGTGGAATTTCGTAGTCGCGGCTGTAACCTGCCCCGTAAATTCGCACGCGAATACAACTCCAGTATTAAGACTGTCGACTATCCGTTACGCGTAGATCAGCATCGAAGGCCGCGAAACGAGAAGAAAGGCAGAGCTATGCAGGAAAAGCGAGTAGATCGATAGGTGACCAGACTAACGGCGTGCGGTGTCCTTTGAGAAGCTTCCGTCTTTCGCAAAAAAAAAAAAAAAAAAAAAAGAAAGAAAAGGAGCTTCCTATGTGAAAGGAAGAAGAGGAGCCAGAAGAGGCAAAGACGAGAGACGGGGAAAATGGAAAACCGATGCGGGAAATCGAGAATTAAGAAATACCGCGGCCGAGGAAAAATGCGCGACGGCAAAATCGACGTTAAGAAGATTTATGTTGCCAGGGAAATCGGCGCCGGGAAAATTGATGGTGCATGGGAAATCACTGATAAGGAAACTGATGGCGTAAGGGAAATTGCCGATGAAAAATTCGCCGAGCGCCGTGTAATCGTTGATACGAGAGCATAATCGCGCGTAAACGAATCCACGTGATCGAAACCGGCTCGCGAGAATCGAACCGATCGCTAACGTTTCTTCCGCGCACGGTCTTCAAACTTTCGAGACTTTCCATCCAACTTTTTCCCCGGAACGATGTTACGCGACGTCGAACACCGTCTCGGGATATGAATCGAAAGCGAAACAGCAGAGACGGACGGAATACAATTGGTAACAGACAGCGACACGGAATTCCTCCCTGTTCCATTTTCTTTTCTTCGTCTCCTCTTCCATTCTTGGAGAATTCTCTTCCGACGGCGGACAAAGAACCGGCTACTTCACAGTGTTATCAAAGAACTCTCAAATTTAAGTTGACCCGGGAATAAAAGCAGCAAAACCCGGGACTAAGTTGCGCGGCAGAAACGATTTCTACGATAGTCTGAAGTTTTCCTTTCCCTTCAACTTCTTTTTATTGCCGGCTCGTGAGTTCGGCTCGCGTTCGAGCTTGTAATAACGTAAAAACAGCGTGTTCCGTTAAAAAATAGCTGCGAGACAGCGGTTAATGGTACTGCAACGATCAAAGATCGATAAGGCTCGAGTAAAAAATGATATGCCGTGCTCGACAGAAAATAGAGGAATCTTGTGCAGTATCCACCTCGCTTTTTCGTCGTAACTCGAGCCACAGTCGGTGAGACTTAAATTTTTGAAAAATCGTTCCAGCTATAAACGGATCTTTGGATTTGACAACGAGCATCGATAATTGGCGCGTGCACGGTGCTCGTTGCATCGCTATACGTATAAATATTTTGTCGTCGACGGAGAGACAAATAGAAAGGAGAAGGAGAGCGTGCATTTTGATACGTTTCGTGTTCGTATGAACCGCGGCAAGCACTGGCAGCTCTGTTAAAAATGCTCGTTTCACGGTACGGTTATCGCGCGAGTAAGTTACACGTCCTCTCTTCGGATTTGTCGAGACGGGAACAACGACGAAAAGGACAGGCAAAACGAAAGGGACGCGGCGACAGTAGCCTGTCCTCGCGAATCCTCGCGCGTTTCCTACGTGTCCGTCTAACGACAGAAACGTAAATTCTCGTCGCATCGATGGAATATACGGGCAGAGTAGTTGTCAGAGGCAAAAAATTCCAGTAGCTGACGCGATGGATTAAGAACACGAACGTACCGGCTACGTCTGGATCACAGAGACGGATGCTACGGGTGAAAATGACAAACTGCCGCATTAGTTTCGCGAATTTCTTGCATCTCGACCTATGCTATCGCGAAAATTGCACTTCTGTGCCGAGCTGTCGACTGCATCGTTCGCTGAATGATTAGCGATGGCTCTAAACGAATCACGATTCTTACGTGTGGTACATTTACCGTCACTTTTTTTTTATTACTTTGTACATTGTGCAAATAGTGGATCGTACGAATTTTAGTAATTTTCGTTGATCGACGACAAACAGCTACGACACATCGCGCACAGTAAATTATTTTATCAAACGATCGCGTCCGTATACGTTAAATATTTACACAATAATTATATTATTGATACATATTACCGATAGACTCGTGAAAATATTTGAACGCAAATGTTTGTACTCTACTGACAAACTTTACGAATATATTGCGCTTTACATGTGTCTGAGATTTCCAATATCGTTTAATACTAGTTTCAGTTAATCGGTAAAATTAATTTCTATGTCGATATCGCGCGATTTCATGGCAGCATATTCGAGCCTACCCAAATAGCGTCGTTTTTGTTTTAAACGACAAATACTCGTGCACGGATCCTATCTCATAGTAGTTGGCCTATCTGGTAACGAACTGACGGATTACCTTCAACGAAAGACTCGAACAAAATTCCTCCGAGCGATCTCTTCGATATTCTCGAGAAAAGTCTCTACCTCGAAATGAACGAAGAATTTTTTAACAAAGACCTAGTTACTTCACAGAAACCTCGAATTGTTTCAAACAGACCTGGAATTGGTTCCACCAGACACACACGTGCGCATTTAATCTCAAAATCCAACCCACTAATCTGCGAGATCCGCGATCGTCAAGTTAGCGTCAAACACATCCAAACTGCCGTTTTAAATCGGCCCAAATACAATTACTCTCGCAACAAATACTAGATAAAAGGAACCTTTAGCGAAAATCTCTGTGATAAAAGATCAAGTTTCACGCGATCCTCTTTTCCGACAGACATATCGTTTTTCGGCAAAATCTAACTAGTAAATCTCTTCGTTGATGCGACGTTAAAATCTGCAATAGAAAAGAGAAGAAAAAAGAAGTTCGTTTCTGAAAAGTTCATCGATTTGTGTTACGATTATGAAATTGAATATTTCTACAAAATTTTACTTCCACATAATCCTTTGTCGACGTCCCCAATTTTACAGGCAATCGTCATCAAGCTGTTACGATATAAAATCCTAGTAGCCAACCTTTGTAAATTGTAAAACTCTATATCGATTTGTCGCAGATCGGTTCTTTAACGGATATCGTTTTTCCTCGTAATTCGGCAAATTATTATAATTGTCATGAAATACACGATGGATAGAAGCTGTGATCAGACGAATATTGTCGCTATTCGCGTTTCGAATTTTACAGGCAGTCGTAATCAAGCTGTTACGGTATAAAATTCTGATAGCCAATCTTTGTAAATTATAAAACTTTATTTGTCGCAGATCGGTTCTTCAACGGATATCGTTTTTCCCCGTAATTCGGCAAATTATTATTGTTGAGGTTATTAGATGTACGAACAGAGGAACGCGTGGATAAATTGTAAAGTAGAAAATATATTTTAATACAGAAGCGTAAGTACAAGTAGGAATATAATTTGAGCTGACGCCGATCCGCAATGTTACCCTATGACTAAAAGTCCCGAAGCCATCGTCGCCTGTTTACTATCTATGGTCTGCCTTCGTCCCAGTCTACTGTCTACGGTCTGCCTTCGTCCCAGTCTACTGTCTACGGTCTGCCTTCGTCCCAGTCTACTGTCTATGGTCTGCCTTCGTCCCTGTCTACTGCCTTCGTCACAGTCTACTGCCTTCGTCCCAGTCTACTGCCTATGGTCTGCCTTCGTCCCAGTCTACTGTCTATGGTCTGCGTTTGTCCCAGTTTACTGTCTATGGTCTGCCTTCGTCCCAGTCTACTGTCTATGGTCTGCCTTCGTCCCAGTCTACTGTCTATGGTCTGCCTTCGTCCCAGTCTACTGTCTATGGACTGCCTTCGTCCCAGTCTACTGTCTATGGTCTGCCTTCATCCCAGTCTACTGTCTATGGTCTGCCTTCGTCCCAGTCTACTGTCTATGGTCTGCGTTTGTCCCAGTCTACTGTCTATGGTCTGCCTTCGTCCCAGTCTATTGTCTATACGCTGTCGATGGCTTCAATGATTGAGAAAACTAAAAAGACCAGATGTAGAGTTTTCTTAGAAATGGTGACCACTTCAACAATTATAATTGCCATGAAATACACGGTGGATAGAATTTGTGATCAGACGAAGGTTGTTGCTAATCGCGACAGCGAAGGTGTATTGCCCGGTTGCAAATGACCCGCTGTCAGCGGTGCGCGTTCAACCGAGTGGAGAGGCGCGTGTACTCGTAACGGATGTAACACGAGCGTGTACGCGCGTGCAGGCGCGTGTCCGTGCTGAAACCCGCTTGGCTTATTCTGCAATCCCGTGAACGAAACTTAGTAGCGGCGAGTCAATGCCCCTGCTGATTGTAGCACTTCTCCCTGGCAATTGCAGCCCGGCTAAATGCATTACGTGGCCATAAAACGCGCCGGTCTGCAGTTTAACCGTTCGCGAGCCATTTTTTCTCGGGTAGCCTCCCGCGTTGACAAAAGCTCGCTCTGTAAATTCTGATTCTGGCGAATACTCATCGACCGCGATAACGTTCAACAACGCGCCTGCCAACTTTTCCTCCTGCTAATGACTCTCGCGCCTCTCCGAGTCCATTTAACCAACGCGATCACACGATCCACGTTTCAGAATAATTAACGTTACGCCAAGTTTACGATACAGACGTAACTTGTTCGATATTTTTGCGTCTAGAATTTTCGCGCATCGTTAACGATATGCTGTGACATAAATTTTACCCCGGTTGACGAAAATTTGTAGAAAATATGTCAAACACGTCGAACAAAATGAAAGGAAAAACGTCGATTCGCGTTTTCCGTCGTCAACGTTTGCGAATATTAACAAAATCTATTTACATCTCCCAATATGCGTTTCTAGTTACCGTCGGTTAGCGTAACGATAAAACATGATTTTTGTCAGAAATTTGTATGTTGTTGGTTCGAATATACTTTCCAGCGTATATTCTCCAGCCTGTAGCGAAACGTAACCTGGGGAAACTACGAATGCAAGGTTCGCCGAGTACCGTGTATTGCAAAGCGTTATGTATCAGGAAATGTATTAGAATGATCGTAAAGCTTTCGTTTCATACGCTCCCTATATGGAGACACCTAGGAGATCGTAAAATATTAAGTAGACATCATAACCCTGGGGATATTCGGCGCGGGCTCGCTGTAGAAAAATATCCCCCAATCGGTGGAAGTCAACGACGCGGAAGGAGAGCTCGATTCATTGCTCGAATTCGCCGCATGAATATGTTTCGTTGGCGACAGATCAACTCCCGCCGGGTTAACGCCATCCACTCGCTGCACTTTCTACGATCCCGTTTCTACGCAGACACGGATCCCTTCGAGGTAATTTGGCCCTGACAATGCGGACAAAGCACACGAAAGGAAATTTAATATTTAAGCCGATATATTATTGGTAAAAATGGAGGAAAACGCGATAAAATCGAGAGTAGAGAAAACCAGTGCCAAATACTTAAGGTATTTACCAATGTACGACTTGGGTAACGTATACTTTCAATTATAAGTCTACGATTCTTTCGTTCGCGTAATAAATTACGTAGTCAGAACGGTATTTGATAAATTCATAAATCGGTATACTATTGTAGTATCGCGGACTGATCGCCTAAGAAATATCGGGTGAACCATAAACAATATTGCGAGAAAGCCTAAGGCCGACAGGTCGAAAGAGTCTGGAAGCTTCAATGGACCGAGCGGCCCATCGATGTGTCGTCGATCCTTCGGTCGAATAGTTACGCGGAAGAAAAGACTACGTAGTGGGGTTATGAGAAAAGGCAAAGGGATGCTTGAGGGAGAAAGACGAATTAACAGGCAGTCGTGAGTTGAGAAGTCGGCGTGAGAAAAGAAAAGCGTTGGGACCGTTGTGACGAGAGGAGCGAGTGACGAATGGTGACTACGTGCATATAGACTGACGGAGCATTTTACTTGATTTTGCGTTGGCGCGAACGATATTACTAAACCTACTAGAGCTATACTTTCCCACACTATCATACGGCAGAAGGCAATTGAAGATAAAATTAGCGTGCCTGAAAACGCAAGAACGTAACAAATATACTATAGCGTACGTAGGTTGTAAGAAATTTTTGCCAACAAGCGCTTCAATGTGTTAGGAAGCAATTGCTAAATGGACGTACAGTGTTGCACAAATTTAGAGGAGACATTCTCGAGTTTGCGAATCTTTCGGTTCGAAAGCTGACGTAAAGTAGCTGTGGCAGACGCTTATTGACTGTCCGACGACGGTAATTCTCGACGCGGAGTGCGATTCGAAGCAACATGGGATGCTCTTATCGAGAATCTCCGGTTGCTAAGACAGAGAAAGCACGGTGTGTCGGAAAAAAGAAGGGAAGAAAGAAAATGCCAATAACTTTCGTTTCGCTTCGCGTTGGAAGGTGGTGGAACACTGTATGGGCATCCCTCGTAAAACGTCGACCGGTTGCTCTTGTAACTACGGCACCGGCAATAAAGCGGTAGCAACGCCGAACGTTACGCGTTATTACGCTCTATTCACACTCGCGACCCTTTCCTGTTTATTTCAACGTCGTTACGAATATACTCGTTCGACGGACATTCGACCGATGTCCGACCGAGATTTCTTCTACAAGGTGTTTCAACAAGTTTGGGTCAAAGTTTAGGAGCGCGTAGTACGCGCCAGAACAAGTAACAAAATCTTTATAAACACGTATCGAAATATGAATTTATTTGAATTAGCTTTGGAGTCGTAAGATCTTGCCAACTATGCGATCGTAGTAGCATTTAATTTCATACGTGTTGCTGAAATTTCAACGCAATTTTTTGAAACACTCTGTAGAACGCGACACGCCTCGTAGAACCTGGCATTCGTTTCCGTACACCTTTGCTATCTTACGCGCGGCGCTACGATTCTATAATACGGGCAAGATCCATTCCATTTCCTCACTCCTACGAAACGTATCGTCAGGCTTGGATACGTTCAGGATGCAAAGTCCTAAGAGCGTTCGGGAAGGATAAGGGCAGGCTCATAGAAGAAAATCGAAAGACCGTGTCGCGGTATATTTTGCTCGGCATTGTAATCTGTCCACGAAAAATAAAGCAAAGTCGAAAAAATACGGGCGGCCGTGTCTTTGTTCGTTTTCGTACGCCGAGCACGAATCTTGTTTACGTCATGTACGCTTTCCCTTCCGATATCGACGATATTTGTCAGAGAAGTGTCCAGAATGGAGAAGCATTGCACGTAGGAATACGTGCATCGTGTTTCATCCAACGATCATTTCACGCAGCCGTTTGCTTCTCTATTTTCATCCGGTTCCTATAGCTTACGCCATTGGTTGCTTCTCCAACCTATCTCCGAATCATTGCCATTCGACCGAACTGGAATTAATCGCGCGACTCTGATTTTCTTTGCGTTCCGACGCGCCTCGTAAAAAAGCAGCTATTCTTCGTCCGTGGATAGCAGTAGCTGGAAGAATAGCATCTACGAGGAGAATTAGAAAAATTGGAGGTAGGTTCGCGTCGAGTCGAGCCAGCTGGTGCTCGTATATTCGCGTGCGGACGAGTTCACGGACAGGAGAGCATGCACCGTGCGTCAAGGCAGCATGCGGTAAATGCAGCCGCCGGCTGACAGATGCAACTCATGGCGCGCATCTCGTCTGGTGCGACTGACAGTTTTGTACGAGCACTTCCGTTATTGGTCGAGTACCGAAAAGCTGGTACGAGGAGCATCGCGTTGGCCGTGCCACGCGAGCGCGATAAGAAGCGAGCTTTATCGATACCAACAAATTTCTCCGCTCGAACCTCGATCCCGAGTTTTCACGAAAGCGGAGAGATCGGTCACGAAACGTATCGACGATTTATGCCGCCACGTCTGGCGTTTGCCGATTCCTTTCCACGTTGCCTTTTTTTCCACGTCGAGTAAGCAGCGGCGGACATTTTTCTCGAAAGAAGTCCCGTTCGGTCCGGTTAGCGACGATATTTCCGCGTATCTTTGCTCGTTACCGCGCCCGTTTGATTGCCAAAGATCGAACGAAGGTAAGTAAATTACGACGACAGTTGCGGGCTCGACGCGGAAACGCGCCGTATTACCGGACAAGAGAGAATCGCGAAGAAGCGAAGAAAAGCGAAAGGAAGCTGAGAGGGAAACGGGGAAGAGAGAAATGGTAATATCGTTCTGACGAAACATCGAACACGGTTTGATATGGCGCGTTTTCGTAGCCGGTAAACCCGCGCGGGAACGATTGCTCGTTAGAGATATTTTTACGCCGCTCGTTGAAGACTTTCGCGACTCTCGCTCGACATCGCTAGGGACGCTCCTTAATGAACTAAAAGCGACTGGATCTTTGCTGGGAAACGGAGGATAATCTCGGCGTATGTTAAGCTGAAACGTCGGCAAATCTACTTGCCTTTTGATACTATAACGTTGCAAATAAGTCGGAGAATTGCGTGTAAATAAGCGGGAGAAAGCAACGGAGAAACAGAACGAAATTCGAACAATGACGTTCCTGGAGAAACGCCCCCGTAACGCCCTGTAATTTGGCCAGACACTGTTTCATTAAGCGGCTACTTCGACCTCCGATGCAAATTAGGAGCCTTGTACATTTTCATATTAAAATACCGACTAGCAAGTTTTCCCCCGGATTTTCGTAATTGACGATAAGTAGTTAGACGAAGAACTCTGTTCGTCCCTCGGTGGAGACAGTTTGGTGCGCGCACCCCCTTACAACGCGACTACTACCAAAGCAGTTGGGAATAGAAACCAGCCAAGACACGGCAGAGAGTAGCAGACGTTTGCAAAGTACAGCAGCATCGTCGTGGAAACTTTCCTCTAGTTGATGCCTTATTGTTAAGACGGCTTGCAGCCAAAGCGGAACTCTGTCGTTAATCATTTATGATCATGTTAATCCACGCGCCTGGCTATTCCTTGCGAGTCCTTTTCAGCCAAACTAAGGACAAATTTAACGACTACGATTTGCAGCGCCAGTCAATTTCCAGCACGCGTAACGTATCTTTTAATCGTCTTTTTTCCTTCCTGATCCCTTTTTCTTCCTCTTCTCCTCCTTCCCTTATCTCTCTCTCTCTCTCTCTCTCTCTTTCCTATCTCTTTCTCGCTTTGCCTCTTTTACGCTCAAACATTCTGCGTTCGCAAGCAGGAATTTAATATTTGCTTTCGTCCTTCGAACTTAATCGTGTACGAGATACGTTGGAGAAGAAAGCGGAAGATGAGAGAGAAGGAGGAGAAAATAAGTTTTCGATATTCGTAGGTCGAGCGATGAGAATAAACGATGGAAATATATTATACATCTGTATTTGCGCTCTGTACAGCGGGAGGTCGGCCGGGTAATGCAACAGGAGTTAGAGTCGGCTATTATGTAAATTTTAACGCAATACCAGCTCGGTTTCACTCCATTCCCCGTAACCGCCTTACATCCGCTATTCTGCGAGCCGCACCTCCTGAACACTTATAAAATTATACCATACCCTTACCTACCTCGTTTTCCATCTATCATACCACTTTTTTCCCGTCGCCCCTGCTCTCCAGTTCTCCCGCTTTACACGATTTTCCTCTGTTTTCGGAGTCCTTGCGTTAAACGATGAAACCATTTTCTTAATAGCGCGGTATTTCCGTTACTTCGTTAACGCTGTAACGAACTACGGCCGTCGTGATCGTATCGTTACGGTTAGAAATAAATCTGGAAATACGAATAGAAGATACAACATACTTCAGCGCAGAGATGGAAACAAGAGAATATTCGAATGTACGTTTGCAATAGATATCTTGTACCTGTTATATACATTTTTGGTCCGTTTACGACACGAGTTTCGTTACGATGCGAACGAGGTTTCAAAATCTTTTGTACAGGATATAAAATTTTGCAAATACTTTCACGAGTCGATTAACCTGGGAGGATGCGAGCGAAACACCTGCAACGCGACGTCGAAAACTTTTCAGCAAAGTAAACCGAATGTTTAATCTAGCGTCAGGTATTTGCATATTTTCGCTATTTATTTATTTTCCATCGAATATTTAAATGCAGCAGCGGCGGATTTCTAGAGCGGAAAATCGTTTACGAAATTATTCAAGGAAATCTAATTACATTGCGCGAAACAGCGAATAATATTCAGGCCATAAAGTAGCAAATAATATTCAGGCCATAGCCGTGCAGACATTAAATATAAAAGTCGCTCGCTGCATAACTTCTTGGATCAAAGAGTCTCTTGAGGAAACATTGCACCCTGCGCCGTTCCCTGGTCGTTTACAAACGACTAAAAAAACGTCGAATAAATACGAAAGATAAGCGAGTCATCTTTTTCAATTACCTACGTTTAGATCTGTAATTAAAAAACGCGAAAAACTTGAGATTTCTCGATAGTACGTCTTAAGAATCTCCTCGTCAAACTTCTTTTTCTTCCTATTTCCTCGCGTTCTCCTCTTTTTATTTTTCATTTCGTTTCTCATCCCTCGAGCGAATATATTAGGTCGTCCGAAAAGTTTCTTTCCTTTTATAAGGAAATAATGGATGCACAACATTTTCCGTGTTATATTGTTAGAATACGACGATGTTACAATCATAGACACAAACACTCTTACACAGACACCTACACAGGCATTTGAACAGGACACTTACACAGATCATACTCGTTACTGTATAGAGAGGGGGGTTCAAAATCTTCAAGAGATCATGGGTCACTACCTACGGTCAGTCTGAGAGTAACTAGCCAACTGCCAATAATCCATAAATTCTTTACCTGCATACTTTGTTAATTATACCATATCGCTCACTTATATTTTAAATACATTCGGTTCTGTAGTTCTGTTTAATAAATATCACCTAATATTATTTTAACGAAAACATTGTGTCTTCCACAGATTATTTATCTTAACTTTAAGATTAAATTCTAACATATATTATTTTATCGAATCACGTATGTTCCAGTTTGTTCTATCAAGATAAAGATTACAACGTTCGACAGATTAGGTTTCACGTTTGCATGAAGATGCGTTGTTGTAAAACACACTTTTCGGACAATCTAATAGATCACGCGGCAAAGAAACGTTAAGACCGAAACGCTATTGGCCAATCGACAAGAACAACGTCGGCTATATATAAAAATATAATTTGTTAATAACGATATTGTAAGTATTTAGCTTTGCGAAACACGATTGTCGTCGATGAACGTTCTACGATATCTCTCGGGCAGATTTTTGTGGTCGCTCGCACGTTTTACAGCTACGTTCTCAAAGAGCAAAGTAAGGATTCGTCGAATAAAAACCTCTCGTTAAAAGTTCCAACGAAAGAAGCTCGCGAGTTATCATTTTTTCTTTTGGCCGACCTACGACCCAAAGTAACCGCGGCTCTCTCAGTTTTCCCGGCAACGTACCGTTTCAACGGTTCTACACGCGTCTTTGGATTTAACGTCCCTTCGCTAAATCCTTTGGCCTGGACGGATAAGCTTCTGTGCGGTCTCGAGGTGGCGCGATCTCGCTGTATTTCTTGCAAATTCTCGCCACCACGATGATTTTAACGATCCTAGTTCCGTTTACGCTACCGTGAACGTTACTCGACTGAAAATACGATTCGATAAAGTAGCTCGATTTCCAGCTACGATTATGACCGCGATCTATCCAGGCTTCGGTCGTAGAATTCCGCTCGTTCCGCTGTCGGATCAGACGAAATAACTCGCGAATGCGTTCCTATCCTTCAAGAATCTCGGTCGGAGCTTCTACAAAGGCAGAGAGCATCGCCCGTAAAACAGCGAAACGTCTTGGTGCTCTGAAAGTTTCAATATTTCCAGCTCGATACCGCGTTTCTACCGACAGCAATGCTATCCCACGACAGGTATTTCAAGATTGCCTATTAGACGCATTATGCGTCTTCGGAAATGTTTGTGCTACTGCTTCGGACGGTTGCAGCGAATGAAATTATTTCATATCGCCAAGGCAGCCTGTTCTAAAAGAAGACATCTCACGCGTGTATAAGCGTACGAGATACTTTGTGCAAACAATCGAAACTTTCTCGGCACTTTCAAAATACGCGATACAAACATACCGTGCGTATACAGAGCATTTATTTACATCGTATTACCTGCTGTACATCGACTCGCTACTCCGTTAAAGGCCCGACTGTCGATCGATTCTTCAGCGATGGCGATCTCGACGCACCGAACAGTCGACTAGTAGCGGCAACTTTGTTGTACCAATTTACGATAATCGGTACTGTACACGTTGGATACGATGCACGTGATAATTTGTCAACCAAAAAAAAAAAAAAAAAAAAGAAAAAATTGCCTTTTTTCGCAATTTCGCTCTATACCAACCGATAAAACACAGCTTTTGTCGCTTTATTAAACGTCGTTTAAAAAGGGGAAGATCGATCTGCCTAGCAAATTTCGCACAGTTTTCTGGCGTTGAATTACCGCGAATTTGAATTTTATCACCGATAGAAATTGTCGGCTGCATAATCTCTGAGTCGCATTCATTGTAACCGTTGACGTGAAATTAAGCCAGCGCCAGGGGAATTCAATTTTCCTTAATCGAGCTGGTTGTCAATATATTAATGTATTGGGGCACATTAAATCATCGGGTCCTGATATACCGCGTTAAATTGAATGATGCGGTCCTGCAGGAATTTCGCGTTTCGCGTATGTACACCGGCTATTTCAAAGGTTTCCCGCATTGAATTTGCTGCATCGAGTTTCCCTATATTCAAGTATGGCTTCCGAATGGAGGCTAGTAATTTCTGGAAAGTATAAGGGAAAAATCTAGTCTAGTCGATCATTGTTATCAACTGCGAGTGCCAATATTGCGTTAATGAAACGTCGACAGATAGTGGATTCAGGAGCGAGAACCCGTACAATGACTGGAAAAATTATTAAAGCGTGCCTTTGTTTTCCAGCGAATCTTTTTTTCTTTTTCTTTTTTTTTCCTATCAGATTCTATACATTTCATTCTTCTATAATATTCTTTTATATTCCATACTTCCAGTATTCGTTCTTTTCTATTTCTATACTTTTATACTTTTTACAGTCATACGGGAGTGCTGCTAAATTATACCAAAATTTCCTATATCTAATTAACTAGCACGTAGATTTTACAATAAATAGGTACAACGACGTGCCAATAATTTTTGTAACCCCTGTACGACGCACGAAATTTCTATCCATTTTTCTATCGTAAATACCGCAAAGGTCTCGTAACTCCGAGATTTTGATGAAAATACCGCTCGCGATAGAATTTTTCCGAACGTCGGCAAATTTCAAACGCGAGTAATTTTACCAAGTCGTATAAATTATGAAGCTGTTGGGACGGCGAGCGTAAAACATGCAGCGGCGAGCTTATCAAGATCGCGCGAAATTAAACCGACACGCGGCGGGAGTCTGTTCCGACAAAAGATACCGATCGAATGCGTGGAACGGATAAGCATGCTGGTGCGATCACGGACTTGGATAAAATCGCCAACTACGTATCCAAGCTTGTGCCTAAAATTGCATTTTCGTCGGCACCGATAACCAATTCGCCGATATTGCCAATAAGTTGTATACCGTGAATATTCACCAGCCGCTGCCCCTTTTTCAACGACGAGAATCGTCGAGCCAGCAAAAATCTCCGACTGACGAGTTCGATCGTTTCGAAACCGTCGATATTTTCGCCGAGATCGCGCCAATCGGTGAGAAAGGAACGGCGCGCGTGACGTTGTCCGCGTATGTTGCACGTGCCGCGCGATTTTTTTTTACTCCAGCAGGCATCACGAAAATTGGATTCTCTGTGAAAGGTAAACTCACCGCTCTCTTTACTAATCCCGCCACTTTCTGCGTCTCTTCCCTCCGGACACGAACCGAAACGATATATCGTTCTGTCAAGCGTGACGTTCGAAAATTTCGCGAACGAGAGTTTCGATGGTTTTCAACGAAAACGTACTACGTTCGGACACCAGAAACTACGGACGATTGTTTGTTGGAGGACTCGGGCCAGCTACGAAGAAACGATAAGAGAACAAATCAGATACAAAACGGTTGGACAGCGTTTTATTTCCAGTAATACGATCGGCGTACAAGGGCAAAGCGAGCGCCGAAAATTGAATTTTCTAACCGATACGTCGTAACGGCGGAACAGGAGGAACGAACGAGATCACGATGCGCCCTTGTCTCGCATCGAATCGAATAAACTTGAGCAAAAAATGGAATCCTATTTTGCTCGCAACTCGAGCACGAAACCAATGAAAGGTTATCGTGTCAACTAATAATATTACTCGGCGAAGCGGCTAAATATCGCTCGGGAAAGATTCGTTTAAAGCACGTTATTCCAGCATAAATGGAAAACGGCAGGCATTCGCTGCAGTGACAGAGGGGTGGAGAGAGGAGCGTGCGTCATCCGGCAACGGGTTTGATTCTCTAGCAGTGTGGATGTCCGTTCGACTGGTCGATCCAAACAGCCACGGGTCCGCTGCCACGGATATACAGAGAAAGCGGATCTGATACGGAGAGAAAGGGAATACGGAGGACGAAACTCAATTTATCAGAAATTGGTAAATAGGTCGGTGGTGGAGCGTGCAGTGCTCGCTTTGGAAGGTGGAGAGGGCACTGGAGGATAGCGGAGGGTGCAGAGAGCGTGTAAGAGGATAGACAGAAGAGAGAGAGAGAAAGGGAGGGACGGGGTAGTTGGAAGAGACGGCCACTGGGGACGTGACGTTGACGACCGCAAAACGAAAATCAGAAACTCCAATTTATCGTGGGAACAGCTAATTTCCCGGTTCAAGCTCCTCTTTCCACGACCCGCACTCCCTCGCGCGCCCGTTCAATTCGGCCTTTCGGACGCCAAAGAGCTAGCTTAGCTAGCCATGGTGTCCTGTTGCAGACACCGCAGGTGCACACAGACGTATCCACGTCGATTCTTCCATCACCAGATTCCTACGATAATTGGCAAACAAATCGTGCGTTTAACCGCTGACACAGCACGCGGAGATTAGAACGACGTTTTGCCCCCTCGTGTTTATGCGTCTTTGCCTCGCATACTTCTCGAACTATTTGCTCCTATTTATATTAGGGGACAAGGCAAAGGTCAAACGTTCGCATTAACGCGAATTCCATTTCCGTGTCGCGAAACCGGGTCATCGAGCCAATTTCGATGAACAAACTAGCCAGGCAAGAAGGAACGTATGGACACGAGAAAGACAAACGTTCTCGAGCATCGAAACGCCGGATGAATTCGTTTGTGGAATCAATTCGCGTACGGAGGATCGCGTCTTGTATAGAGAAGCGCGTACGACTTCCGAGCAGCTCGAAGAACGAACGTATTGCGTTGGAAATCGTCGTTCCGCAAAAACTCGGAGAACGTGTCGCGGCGAATTACCGCAGAGAGAGAACTGCGGTTGGAGAAATAATTGGCGAACAGTAACTCGGCGCCGTTTTATCACGGGATTAATTAATCAATTCACTTACACGGATATCTCGCGCTCCTTAAACGGAACTCGCGCAAATTGTAAGTCAGCTGCGCGTGTGCCACGGTCGCGGAAACTTCCCAACTGGGTTGAGAGAGACTTCACTTATCGCGTCTTCCTGCAAGCTCCGTTGACCGTCGAATCACCGGAATTATCGAAGAGATCTCCCTCGAGAGACTTCACGAGCTGGAGAAGGTTTCGAGAGAGGACACATGCAGCAGTTCGACTATCGTCGTGTTTGCGTAGCTCTACTGTGTCGCTGTTTGCATCGTAATAAATATTGCAACTATATCGAGGCGATATTTCTCCCAAACCTTAAACTAACACACTGCGGGTACCAAATAGTTATACACAGACTTGCGATCTCGTAATTTGCCAGGGTACGCGTTAAAGGGAATATATTTAGAGAATCTCGTGCATTTGCCCTCTTCGTTAGCGAAAGATGCTAAAGCAATGGTCACTGAAATTCAACTTTGTTTAATATTTGAAGATTTACGTAATTTTGTATCATCTCGTTATGTTTTTCACATAGTGACGCAGAATCAAGTACCATCTGCAAATTTTGTGAAACACGTCAAACAAATCAATTACGTAGTTGAACTTTCGAGGCTACTGCGGTTTCATTGCGCGTTCAGCTCGCAGCGTGAAAATTGTTTTCGTAATTTACATATTACTAAAGAAATCTACGTATCTCTGGGAATTTCGAAGTAAATTTAGATTCACAACGAAGCGTGCCGTGAATTTCCAAAATGATTTAACCGTACCTTACCGCGAGAATTAATAAAGGAATTAACAAAATCACGTAAAAAAGGTTATACTTGTTGCGTTGATAAAATTTATGAACGAAATGAAGAAAGCAACATTCGTGCCAATTGCAAGAAAAAGAAGGTGTGTTATCGGAAAGCTGTCTATGAAACAGCAATAGTAAAGAATCAAAGGTTCGACTTGCTATTTACGTTCAACGAAAGCACCAATATTTTAAATTTGCTGAAAAATGCAATAGAAATGTACGTAAGGAACTTTTGAAAAATAAACGAATAAAAAACAATCATGTACTTTACGTTATTTATCTTTATGTCTCCGTTACTGTTGAAGTAATTACTTCAAGAAAAATTCGACATCTTTTCTTTCGTATATCCGTTGTTACACTGACATCGCTGTTACGAAGAGAATAGAATTTAGCGAAACAAACGAAATAGTTCGAAATAACGAGAGGTTCGTATTATTGTACCCTTGAATATAAATTTTATTTTGGGTTACAAGGTCTAGAAACAAAAGAGCTAGAAGGTTAACATTCTGGTAATGTCCTTTGCTACGATATAAATATATGAACGTTCTCTCTATCATAACTTCTTCCTATTGTATCGTAACACTGTAAGAGCGAGGATCTAGATCAGCACACACTATACCTGTACTTATACTTTTACTTTTACTCATTTCAATATATTTTTTTATCGCAAATTCATCCACTCGTTCCTCTATCAGTCAATCTCAACAATTTCAAATATGATTATAATATATAAAGATATAATAACGATTGTACTACAACGTAAATATCTTCTCGGTATTTTAAAGAAACTCGTGGATAAGAAATGGAACGAACAAGTCGGTGTACAAATGTACCTCTAGAAATCCGACAACATATAAAATTGAAACTACACTTAAAAATTGAGAATAACCGTACGAACCTTACACCGCCTGAGGGTATAACCCATTTAAAGTATTAACAACCAAAGCATGAGAATACATTTCGCGCGAATGAAAATGATCGTACTAACGACCTCTATACACGGCCATGAAACGGTTCTTGGATGTCAAGCTCGAGGTAGAAACGCAAACGCTTATTTTATGCATGATTGCTGGGTGAAACGCGGTCGTTCCAAAGCCGAGAAGACGCCACGTCGGTGGAAATGAAAGGCAGGAACGAGAGGTTCGGTCAGACGGACGGGTAAGCGACTAGTGGCACTGCATGTTGCACGAGCATGCGAGTGACACTGCTCACGAGCGAGCAAACAGAATGAAAAGCTCTTTCTGGCGTGTCTTCGCTTTCCTTTGACATTTTGGAAACGCTCCGTGTTATTCTTCCCTTTCTTTCTATCCGCTCGAACCGCCACATTTCCTTTCCTCTTTTTCCTCGAATTTCTTCCCTTTTTCTTTATTTAAACGAACGGTACGAGCGTATGCGCGATTCTACTACTTTCAGCTTGATTCTGCCAAATGGAATGCCGATAGACTTCCTTCCTTCCTTCCTTTCTTCCTTCGTTTGCCACGCGGTGGCGCCCGAGACACTGGCTTCGCACAATGTAACAGACACTCGGCAACCCCTCGAGCGAAAACCGTGACGATTCGCGCGTGCGAAATGCCGACTCTGTTCGCGTTCGCGCCTCCACTGTCTGTAATTTTAATTACCTATATAGCTACGAACACGCGTACGTCTCAATGAATATTTCTCTACCGATTTACTCCAATTAAGGATATATACCGCTGTAACAAAGTCCAACTTTTCGCTCTAATCACGACGGTAACGACAATCGTTGATCGAATCGTATCCAAGCTCGTTATTCGCAAGACACGCTCCTATACGCTTCGCGAGTATCGGATCGTTCGAGAAGATTTTTTCCTTTCCAAAGCAAGTGAAATAGAAAATAAAAACGAACGTGAGATAGGTCCGGAAACTCGTCGCACTTTCGATGAACGCGATACTTAACACTTTCACCGCCACGCCGAAATCACGTGTTTCGCTCAGGACGCCACGGGAGTATTTTTATTGTTCAAAGAATATAATGTGGCAAAATAATAATAAATCGACGATGTGAG
Source organism: Bombus difficillimus (assembly GCA_014737525.1). Classification (NCBI taxonomy): domain Eukaryota; kingdom Metazoa; phylum Arthropoda; class Insecta; order Hymenoptera; family Apidae; genus Bombus; species Bombus difficillimus. The sequence goes on along the minus strand of JACXIT010000006.1, from coordinate 183,221 downwards.
ACAACATTCTTCTCCAATGAACCGTTTATCTTATCGGTGGTCGCGGGTGACCACCGTGTCGCTTTGGTAACAGTTGATAGCGACGTATTATAAGAAGGCTTCGTTTATTTCAACGAACCATTCGCGTTCGTTATTTCGCCGTAAGCAAAACGCGCAGAATGTATCGTTGAAACGTGTAAAAGATATTGGTAAACGGTATTTGCTCGTTCTGTATACAATAGTAAGGTATGTTCACGCTTCTAACTTCGATTATATGATCATAAAGCAGCGTTTACGATTATTTTCTAAGCTGTGTTTAGAATAATATTCGTAGATTGCCCCTCAAAGATATGGGGATGCAAACACAGTGCACCGTTAGATGCAAGATTTGTTCTCATTCTTTTTTTATCGATGTTCTAATAAAAATGTTTAATTGTTCAACGGGGCACTTTTTATTTCAAAGTATCTTCTATTTATCGGTTATATTCGAAATGCCCTAACTGTCAATTTTCATACAATTTTTACGATTGTAAAAAGTTCAAGCGCTCGGGTCACCAACGACCACCGTGGCGTCACAGGAGAAATCGTGGCCGGTCATATATGACCCACGTGGCAGTCAAGGTATTAACCAGCAATTTCTACGACGTACTTTAACCGAAATCTGTATCGAACGCGGTACAACGTCATCTACATCGATCAACGTCCTACGTTCGACTCGCAATCGTTACTATTACAGAACGAGATAGCGTTTATTGTACTCGACCATGCTACTTTCTGCGATATCGACGATCCATCCCTCCACATCGATTTCCGATCGTTGCGCTCGTCAAACAGAAAAATTCCCTGATTTCATTTCTATCGTACGGCATGCGGCGCTCGCCGGCCGCGTATGTAAGTACACTCGATAACAAAAAAGGCCAAGCACCGGATATTCGAAACAAAGCATTGTTTGCGATTGCGCGCGAAAGGTACGCGCAAAAAAATTCGTCCCTTTTTTTCGACGACGTCGGAGTTGATTTAAAAGCCAACCTACGATCGACGATTTTTACGTTCAAATTGATAGCTTTGCATAGCGATAAACCGGTAAAACAACATCGGTGAAAAGAGCGAGGCAAATCGTTCGAAACGTTCGACGATCGCTGAATCTCGAATATTTGTAACACCTGTAATAATCGCGTTGCGAAGGAAACAGGGCGTGGCGACGATTGACGCGTTAGAGAAAGAAACTCGTCGGTCGAATGACACCATCGGATGAAAGGGAAAGACAAACGAGACGAAAATCACAAATCGTAGATCAAAAATTGCGAGCGTTACGAGGTAGAAGTCGGCGTACACTCGCTTCTCTTTTGAAAGACATCGATGACCGATCGCTACACACCGTTATATTTTCCCGTTAGTTGGCGGATATTACCTCGTGACGTTCTCGCTACTTGGCTGCTTCGCTCTTTTCCGTTTTACCGATAGCCCTCTCGATTTCGATTTCCAATCGTGGTTTTTGTCGCCGGACAAAGAGCCTCGCGACGAACCGTGCACTATAGAACGTGAATACCATCGAGGTCTAACAATGCATACTGTTACCCATTTCTATGCTGAACAGCGCGTCTCGAAATTGATCAGAAAACAGTTACTAGTCGCTCGAAGCTCTAGCTTTACCTGGACATCCTTCGAACACGACAGATCTACTTTGCGTGCGAATCGTAACACGGGTAAACGGATTGAAATCACGTTTCGCGAGAGAACAAAGAGAGAGAGAGAACTGATAGAATGCACGCGTTTACAGTGCGCGTCGATGAGAAACAGAAGAGTAGACGATCTAAAAATAAAAAAAAAAAAAAACCGGTCTATCAACCGGATCCAAAACAATCGACAGAATTACACGCGAACTTAATTCGCCACGCTATGCTCGCCCTTTTCCTCGTCTCTCATCTGGCAAGCTTCGTGGCTCAATTAACGTTTTCGTTCCCATTCTGGTGAACGCGGTCCTCCATAGCATCCCCGACTCTCTGACTTTTGCCAGAACTTTCCGTGCCAGGCAAAATCCTCGAACCACTGCCGAATTAACGAGCTTAATCAGGGAATGGTATCGCAAATAGGGCTCGTATATTTTTATGAATCTCTCTCGTCCGCCACGAAATTGCGTCGATAATTTGGAGGACGGTATCAAGAGCGGAGGTTCAACGTCGCGTCGTTTAAAAACGCTACCAGCTACGATTAATCTTTATCGCTGACGCTAGCCAAGCAAAGAGATCGTCCCGGCTCTTTGCTTCGTACATTTTCCGAAATATTTCGTCTTGAAGCGATCAATTCGAACGGCGCTTGGTAAATACGTTCGAATAGATCTTCGAACCGACTGACTTTCAAAGTAGGTCAGGCAAATTGATAGCAGTGGATGATAGCGCGAGACTTCTTCATCGTCGAACGTCGACGAACAGAACAGGCTCTTTCGACATAATCGACCTCGATGTACTCGATTACGAGGAAGCTTTACCAGATACCTACAAAATGATGCAACGTAATAGTTGGGTATCGCGACGCGATCGGCCATTTCGCGAACACAAGCCAATTAACTTTTTCATTAGGTCGGACGTAGCCAGACTGCGTTTTCTTCCTTCTTCGTGCTCACCGTCGAACAACGGCATTCCGAATTAACGAGCTTCCGACCTGGCTGCTGGATTTTTCCACTTCGAACACGACCGTCCGATTTATTGGCTTCCAATTTAATGCCCCTTTTTCCCAGCAATTTCTATTTTCTAGCGGCCCTCTGTTTCGTACGACTGATATTTCAAGAATATTTCCACCGCCGTGTCGTGCCACGATTGCCGATCGTGGTATTTACGCGTGCATTTCATCGATAAACGAGCGAACGAGACTTTTCGATGCCGATCGAGCTGACAGACGAGGCCAGTAGTCGCTGCTGCATTCTGCGACTATCCTTTCGCCTCGCAACCTTTGTTTCTAGTCGACCAAACTGCCCCTTGCTACGAGCAAACCAAACTGCCGTATAAACGAGGGAACGGGATGAACGAAAGCGGCTTGACGAAGAGCAAGAGCAAGGGCACGAGGATAAGCGGACGAGCGGAGAGAAAGGAAACGGACCACCGACAGATAGGAGAAACGGAGAGGGCGAGACGTACGAGGAAAACTTTATGAGTTTATGAGAGTTTACGCGGCACCGAGGTTGGAACAGAGAGCAAAGTAAGAGGCTCCTCTAACTATCCAACTACCGTCTCGTATCTTTTTCATTTACGCGCTGTTTACAACGCGTTTGGGCATTACTTTTATCGCGCCAGCAACACCGACCCATCTATTGCCCGAATCCCGTGGAATACTCCGTTAAGGGTTCGTTACCACCGAGACGAAAATGGAACGCGAAAAACAAGAGGGACCGTTGCGCTTCTTCTCTTTTCTTTTTTTTTTTTTTTTCTTTTTTTATCTAAAGCACGTCGATGTGCATTACGTATCTTCTTTCGGAGAATAGCGATATCATCTCTTCTACGTGTAATCGTGAACTGAATTGACATTATTATTATTATTATTATCGTTGTTATTCCGTTGTGTTTCTTTCGCTTATTATTATTTTCTAACGATACAACCTTAATCGCAAAGTCAATTACAGAATGGTAACCAAAACGAGTGTTTACGATACAACGAATTCGAGTGGTACGCGATACGGAAACAAGGATTTAATAAATGGTTGTAGGAGTCGTTGTGCGAAAGTAAATAATACCTTGGAAGCACCAACTCGAAACGGATCTGTCGGTGCAATTTATCAGGCAATCCGATTACATCGTCGAAATATTTTCACCGGGCACCGTGCATTAATGCGGAATGTATGTGTCGGCCGTGATTCAATATCCGCCGATAAATATTATTCTTCGACGAGAGCTGCATTGCTTGAAAATTGACCGTCGATACACGTTAGCTAGCTCGCGATTATCAGCTATCTGTGTGTATTACCGTGATAAAACACGATTAAAAAAGGACGAACGTTAGTCGATTTGCGACGATAAAAAGGGAAAATAGGGACGAAGAAAACCATCGGCGCCAACTACTTCACGATACCGGCGAATTATCGAGAAAATGGAACAAACGGAAGAGGAAGGTCTCGAAAGTGTCGCTCGTGGAATTCCAACAACTTCCGAACGAAAATGCTTTCGTCGATAGGATATCGCGAAAATATTTCTGCGAGGAGAATTTGTTTAACGCGTCGAATATTCTGAAAAAGCTAAGCAAGACGTTTGCGACCATTCGCTTTGCCGAGGTGAGCCAAAATATCGCGATAAAAGGGTAGAGGTTCGAAACTGAGAATTAAATTACCTACCGAGCAGCAACGGAAGAGAGAAAAAGGAAAAAGTTACCGCAATAAAATTTTTAGCGAAAAGTAGAGAATAGTTTGAGACGAAATTTGATAACTGTCAAGGAAAGTTAGGTAACCGGGAAATTTTAGAAACTGGTAAACTTTGTGTACAAGCGGGATAGTTCGCGCAATCTTATCTTTTTCTCCGTGCTGTGATGAGCTTCAAAGGGTGAAATCACGCCTTTAACAACATTTAAAATTTTCTTTCTCGTCGAGTATCCGGAAAACGATAAAAGATATTGCGAAAGAGTTGGCCAAGACAAAAGACCGAACCTTTGTCGTCGAACTTGACAATTTGCATCGGTAAACAGTTTCCACGGAACGATACTTGTTACTCGATTATGTGTATGTACAAGGTGTGAAAAAAATATCTGTCATGACTTCGGGAGAGAAGGAAGCAGACTCGTGATATTGTTTTCTATTTCTAATATATCGTCGCAATATAACAAATAAAATCGGTTTACTAACTAACGACGCATCTCTTACGGTTCTTTCGCGACTTTTGTTTCTCGTGACGAGTACTATACGATGCAATAAGAGAAACTCACCCTCAAAGATCCTGCCCAAAGTCAATTTTTTTACACATTTCCACCGATTCGACGAATAATTTACTCTGTAAGTTGCAACATTTTTCATTTCTGAAGTAACGAAAAATCAAATTTGTTAGGATTTTCGAACTTGTTAAAATACAAACTCTTCGTCTCTAGACGTCCACTTTTAAACGAAACGCACAAAGAATGGGAGGATTTCAACGTTAGAAAGACAACCCCCCTACTGACCGCTATTAACGTCAGAAACAAATGTCGCTATCGCAATATCAGAATCGAGATCGAACCCCTATCCGGCAATTTTCCATTTCTTTCATCCATAAATTAATCGGTCTACCGATACGTTCTAACGCACTCGTGACATCCGATTAATGCCTAAAACTGACATTGATGCCAGTTAACCAAGGCGCGCAGGTACGACAGCTTTAATTAAATTCTGCAATATATATTACACGATCCCTGAGGAGTGCGCCAGGTAGATTGGATACAAGATGCATGTCCTGCTTCACACGTCAGCCTCTCAGTTCGTGACATCTATCAAAGTTAATTACTTTCTGCTTTTCGAGAGCGAGAAATGCTTTCGATTTCCAAGCGCACCGAGAAAATCCAATACATTAGCTCGACAGTCGCGAATCTCTGCGTTGCGATGTTCGCAAATTGCTATTCACCGACCGAACCGTCCTGGCAATGTGCAAATTCGCCGGAAGTTGCTACAATGTTGCAGCGTTCTCGTCGGTGAACGACGTTCGGTCAACGACGTCGAGGTCCAAAGGGATGAAGGACAGAGAGAGAAAGAGAGAAAGAGACAGAGAGAGAGAGAAGGTGGTTAGGAGACGAGGTCGAATTTAGAAGACCCTAACAACGTCTCTAGCAAACGGCGTGGCCCTCCTCTTTGCCCGGTTGATCAATTAATCTGAGTTGACATCCAGGCGCCGAGCGGGAATCGATAAATGTACAGGTTGCCTTCGTCGAAACCGTCACCGGTTCCTAAACCAAATATTTAGCGGATCTATACCTAGAGGAGACGATGGGAGTTGTAGGTGCCATGGTGTGAAAACTGATAGACAGACGGCCGGTCCTAAAATTAATCAGAACCGTATTCGATGCGAGCTATACGGCGTATATCCAACGTATCTACATATTCTTCGTTGAAATGTACGAACTCAATTACGGATTGCGTACGAATGACTGAAAAGCCTATTCAACCGTTCAAACGATCGCAATAAGCACGGTTGAATTTTATACGCTGTACTGGCGGTACGATGAAATCGTTTCACGGACCGGGCTTTCGTTTTTAATCTTTCATCCGCTACAAGCGTATCCGTAAACCCATCAACGCCGAAGAATAGCCCATTCAAGTTAATAAATGAATGCACAAAGTAATCACAAGCGTGGTATATACATTTTTACAATACGTGAAATCGTTTCACGTCGACTTGCCGCAACCGGCATTCGTCCGATTCGAGTTTGTCAATAAAATTCTGCCCGAAATCGCTCTTCGCTCGGTCGCTCTCCAAACATCAAAGTAACGAAGCAAATTTGAAACGAGCTGTGTTCATTACCGAACCTATTCCATTGATTTGCATTTAACCACGCACAGTCATTAAAATAGTATCATTTTCTAATAAAATCACAGCCGAGGTTGCATTACACGAATTTGTTACGTTAAACCATTTATCGCTAACGAGTACGATTTACTTCGTTCTGTGAACCGGTTTATTTGGGCTAATTTCACGTCGAAAACAGAACTCGTCCGTGCTTTACATCGAATTTAATATCTTTTTATCTTTCTTCGTTCCTTATGATCAGAGAAAGAAAGAACAATGGGTGATCTGAAAAACAGATAAAATCCAGAGAGTGCACCTGACGTCGCAGTGACGTCGCGTTTGCCATTGTACTACACGGTCGTCGTGGCAAAGACAGATTCGTCGGGAAAAAGGATATTCTAGCGTAATACGCCACTCTATATATTTTCACCAGATGGCTTATTCCGATACGTCGTACAACAACCGTAAGAATCGCTCCACGTACACGTTGTATTGTTCGAACTCATATACGTACGCGCGTACGAGTTGTTTAATTTCATCTCGGTATATTTCGAATAAGAATCGATAGTTTCTCGCATCGATGAAACCGTCTTGAATGTAAAAATGATTCAGCCGATTCGTCCGACTACGCTCCAGGGAAAAATCAATCTACTCAGACTTCTATTTCATCGTTCGCGGATTCACTTGTTGGTTTGCTAAGCGAAATTGCTCGTCGCTCAATAACCGACGTTTATCGATTCCCCTGAATAACGATTCAACTAAAGCAAAGACTGGCCGAGCTTGTGATTAACACGAAATGAAAATCGCTCACGGCGAAACGACGATATTTCAACAACGTACGATCTATGCCGGATAATTAAACCGTACGAATTAAGCTGTAGTCGGTTAAAGAACGATTTTGTTTATTTCATCGAGCGACTCGTACGTCCGAAATCGTACGCTCTTCGATTATTATTAAGCTATCTATGGTCCAGGGGAAACGCTCGCTACCAAAATGGATTGTAGATAACCCACGTTATCAACAACAATCTGTTTAAACAATTATCTTGCATCATTTTGTAGCTCCGTCGAAGCTTTACGATTTGTAATTTGTAAATTGATTTCGCTAATGCGTGATCATCTCAAGTGATCGTACACGCGTACTAAATGGTGCCTACTAAGTAGGTAGGTTTTATACAAACGAAACGTTAATAGTTTGTAATAAATGACAATATATAGGGATATACCTATATATATATATATATATGTGTGTCGGAGATGAAAGAACCTTTCTTTTGGAATTTTTGGGAAGATCCCCAATACTTTAGTCTAGACTTTTTATTATAGCTGTACTTAAATAATAAAACTTAGAAGTAGTTGTTTATGATCTAATCCGATTACGTTTGCCCGGGATTTGTGACAGTAGGCTTGTGCTCGAAGTGACACATTTGGTCGTTAAACGTAGCCACGGTCACGGGATGGACGTTTGTACCTAACAGAGGTATGGAGTAGTTGTATAGCTCTTCTTAAAAATATAGTTTTTTTTTTATTTGATAGACTTTTTACAATCAATTCTCATTGAGAATTACAAGTAAATTATTTTGACGTGATACTGTAACTTTGATTATAAGACTTTACAGTACGTTTGATTCTAATTGAATTTAATGCTAAAATCTAAAGGGTATTGCCTTTGTAACTAATGGGTTTTCGTGGTTGTTAACTCTTATATTATATCTGTTATCGAATTTGGATATTTCTTCTTTAACTGTGGGTATCTTAAGGTCGCGATGTATCGTTTCGCTGGTAACATAGCAAGGTGCATCTATTAAGAATCTTAGAGTTTTTGATCGGAATCGTTGGAGAATTTTTATGTTGGAATTACTCGCTGTTTCCCATAGTTGGAGCCCATAGGTCCAAACAGGTTTTAACATGGCTTTATATATCATTATTTTACTCTGCATGAAAAATATAGTTGACCCGAGGTGTACAGACAGGTACAGAGAAGAGTATATAAGTGCAATGCCACTTGGATTTATTATTTATTTATATAACGTTTATTGACCAAGAATAATATTACATGTATATTTTATTCGTAATAAACACCGAATGTCGGTTAAGGGGTGATTTAGGCAAAAGTACTGATACGTGACGGTACGACATAACCATACAGTATTTTGTACATTTTTTTTTTCTTTTTTTTTAGCGTTGCAATTTATATTTGGATTTAAGTCGCTGCCGAGCGGTGCTTATATACGATTGTTGTTTTTTTTTCTTCCCATCTCTGCCCTGAAAACCTGGTCGCAAAAACAGAGCAGTTCGGTATTCTACTTTTGGTTTCGATGGGGTTGAGGGATTTTGGGTAGGGGTGGGACTTGAACTGAGACCAGTAAGTTGAGTTTTACTTGTGCTATGGAAAAGTAAGTTTAATTACACTTGAATTACGGACACGTAAGTTCAGTTCGACTTAGACTTTGGAAGAAAGCGCATTTGCTATCCCGTCGACCGTGGATTCGTTATAGAACCTAAGATCATTGTCATTAGCATCTCGAGTATCTAATTGTTAGGAAGATGATACATTTACACTGTACATGTGAATGTGTGTGTAAGCGTCGGAGGGCGTCCAGGCCTTAGTTGGGACAAAAGACGATAGGCAGTCGTTTAGAAGCGTCTGGAAGAGTCAATTGACAACAAGCGTGCGTGCGAGTAGGTTTACGAGGTCTTCGGAGTATAAGTGAATATATAACTGTTGTGCTGAATAAAGTAAGTTATTTGTATTTCCAATCCCTGCTATATCTTTGCACTAATCGCCACTAATCATATTTGTACCAATAAATATCATCCATATTGTATAACAACAATGACTAATCCAAATGAAGATTCGTTAAACGCCCCTAACCCCAACGAGAACTCGACGTACGTATATCTGAAATTGGCTGAAAATTGATCCCGCGCAGACATCTGAGTTCAATGACTTTAACCGTTCTAAAACTACGTCTGTTCAATGTTTGTAGCTACATTCTGGTTTATGTACATAGATTTTGCGAAGCGTCAACCATTCATTATAGATAAACACGAAGTTGCAGCGATGCACGGAAATGCTTCTTGTTTTAGTTTGAACTTGGCAGGACATTTGTTCGCAGTTCTGGTATTAACAGCGCAGAGCCGTCCGTTTATTATAACTTGGAAAATGTAGCAAAAATATAAATCGCCCGATTAAACTGCATTAGCTGTTCAAATACGTGTGACTGGTAGTTTATTTGCACGGAATAGAAGTAAGTTATACCGCGTAATTATTTAGTAAAGTGAGATAAAACGAAGGATTTCATACGAGAGGATTACGTGCTGGAAACGCATAAGTTTGCATACGTTGTAGAAGGGATGCCAACGGAAAGAAATACTTTCGATAGTTCTCGAACGCTTATTATTGTATCGACGTTTACGCCCGTCACGTGCAATCCAGTCACGTAACGGAAAATTCAGTTTCACGATGAATTAAACCGACTAAAGCACTTAGAGTCGTATCGAGATACGAGATGTAACGATGAAGCAAGTGTCACAGAACGATAAAAACCAAGGGGGTCTAACGAACATCCCACAGGCCATCGAAACAACAACGTAGAGATTGTTCCAGCGTCAGGAAACAGTAACAGCATGACCATCTCTGACCTGGGCTCTGGTGACACTTCTGGCAACACCCTCTCCATAGGAGCCAAAGTCATAGTATTAGGTTGTCCAAAAAGTGTCTTTCTTTTACACACCTGTCTTTTACAACAACGCATCCTTATACGAACGTGAAAGCTAATCTGTCGAACGTTGTAATCTTTATCTTGATAGAACAAAATGGATCATACGTAATTCGATAAAGTAATATAAAACGGAAAATGTTGTGCATCTAGTATTTTCTTATAAAACGAAAGAAACTTTTCGGACGACCAAATATATAAACCTTCCTAAAATCAGCTCTCGACACTCTCTGTTCTAACACTCTGAACCGTCACTCTGTTGGATTCGTACAATAATCTGTCAATTTCGTGATTTCTTGCGTCTCCTACGTGACACGAGCATGGGGTGCGTGATGAAATTATAAAAAGGACGACCAGCAGCATCCGTTGTCGAAAATAATTCAAGGGAGATGCGGAAATATGGCAAACATCGAGAATGGCAAACGGCAGGACGCTGGACGAACAGGCGAATTTTACCAACTGCAAGAACTTTCGCCAGTCTCGCAATCTTATCAACACGCCGTTTCTTCTCGGTAACAATGTACAGGCGTGGAAAAGAAAGTCGAGAGGCTAAAATGGACGAAGATTTACAACGTTCGTAGATCTTCGTAACCGTCTTACGAAAAACATTGCCGGCTACTCGTCTGCGGGATTATACGTACAACTTTGTAGAGACAGCGCTTTTCCGCTGAGAAAAACAAAAATTGTCTAATCCGACGAGTTAAATCTTCCTACGAAGATAACCTTCGTCGTTCAATGCGTCGTTGATACGTTAGAAAAGATTAAAAAGCAGAAACGAAGGATATCCGTTCCATGGAAAAAGACAAAGACGGACAAGATTCGTTTTATTACGATTTGTTCAACCTTCGACGTCAATTTATTTGGAAGTAAAGCTTGGTAGCAAAACCGGCTTATCTTTCCACGCAGATTCATCTCTTTTCGGGTTATAGTCCGCTTTGAACATTTCGTATAATGGTAAACGTATACAGTGGAAAACAATGTTGCGGAGGACGTTGGATTATCGCGGACTGCATAGTCGCGTTCAACCAGCGAGGCTCGTTACACAGGTGCGGAATTCGTATCACGAACAACGATATGTAGACCCGTCGAACATCCGACGGATATATTAAAAAAGACCAATGATGGATATTCGTGTAAGGCGTATAAATCTATAGTTACCTCGGCTTTTCACTGCGCTCTGATGAACACGCAGCAAGTATTGTATGGAATAACATGTGCACCGATATTCCATTGGACACGCGTGATGAATCGATTCGACATCCAGCGCGATCGTAAAAAACATCTAATGGATTATCCCTTGATACCTTCAATCTTTTATTTCTTCCTTTCTGTTCTTCATTTTTTATTTCGTCTTTTGTAATATGTCGCGTTAGAAATATTTCCAACAGGAATTATTCGATCGTCTTTTCTTATCGTTTCGCGCGATAAACCGAACAACTGATAAATTAAACAAACTCACCGACGTCGTTATTTGTTTCATAATTTTCTCTGTTTACGCTTTTCATTGTTCCACGATACGTCACAGGAAACGTTGCAGCGTATGCTACGCTGCGGATAAATTCTTTTCCCACGCAACGAAATAATACGTGTTCTATCGTGGGGATGCATCGTGTTAGCGGTGCAACTGCACTTACAACCTAGCGGTGTTTTATGGAGCAATGAAAACGGGCGAAATACGCGGTTGCGTTTATTCCGAATATTATACGGGCTTATTACACCAGAGTTACGTTCTCCTGACGACGCAGATTTGCTTGTTCGATGAAGCGCACCGGTTAAACGATAATATTTTACACATTTAACGATAGAGATTCGATGGCAACATCTTCGTGGCGAAGACAAGTTTGTCCTGATGAAAACAATTTTCTATAAGACGCGTTTATATCGATGAGTCGGAACGTGCTTCTGTTTTCCTGTAAACGATTTTCCTGTGTCAGATTAGTCTGCCGTATTCGTGTGAATCGTCCACCGAGAGACATAATCGAACGAACGATAATTTATAAGTTTCGTAGAGTTTTGACTTTGTCAACGACACATGCGCGTAACGGCCAGCTGCGCCTACTTTTGATTTAATAGACCGCAAACATAAAGTACGAAATTGCGAAACCTTGGTTTTTCAAATTTCATTTATCATCAGAACGTACACGAGCCGATCGCGATCATTCTTTTGCTATGTTATAGTACTGCAACACACACGAGAAGTAACTCGAAACAATCTCAGCGATTTAGACACGTTACACATAGCCCGTACGTGTTATTTTTGCAATTGTGTCAATTTTACGTTGCATCCTTGCAGCGACTACGTGTATTTATATTATGGGGAAATTCACACACGGCGCAACTTTTGGTGTCGGTTTGTCATGGTTTTCTAAATCAAGCCATTTTTTAAGACGCAAGAACGTTACAGCAACGTCGTTAACACAACGTAGCGTTCTTCTTGAAATTGATCAACGAAATAGGCAATTTTCTTCGTCGATCAATCATTTGTATAGTCGATAAATTGTCACACCATTCGAACATATTTTGCGAGAAATCGGCTGTGAAAAGAGAAGTTACTAAACGACGTTTACATCGAATTACGATAGATGGAACCGGAAGCATCGCAGGGAGATGTTCGTAAACAGGATCCGGCCAAGAATTAACGCAAACCGGAAGACCGCGGGTGCCGCGTAACGCGGCACCGCAGCACACAATGTAATCCGTCTCGCGGATTTATTTTACAACGTACATCACAGAGGCGTACCGTTGGGATTTAGAAACCACCGCAGACTCCATCCATCAATTTATTTAATCCGATTACCCGTATCCTGCATTCGTCATCGATTGTATCCCGACGTCGCAAATCGGAGAGAGCATTGATCCTAAGCAAAAATTATTACCTCAGCCTGCGAAGCCAACTACGGCCATTCATCTTTCTTCGTTTTCTCCATCTACGCACCGATGAATCGTCGCTTCGTTTCGTTACCTCATTCTCGTCCCTCTTTGCTTTACTTATTCTCAAAATTAACGGAAACACAAGTACCACGGCTATTCGAAGCTCGAGAACCGACCGAGCGTTGGAAATTTCACGACGAACGCGTGATCGATCGGAGCATGAATAATCGCCGCTCGATCCACCGGCGAAATTTATATCATCGGACGAGCGCGAACGACTCTGCAACGGCGGTAGAACGATGGAAGAAGAAGCGAAACGAAGTCGAAGAAAAAAACGGTATTATTGGAGACGAGACCGTTTGTAAAATTCGTTATCTTCGCGGAGGCTAACCGTGACGCTTGTTTCATATTTATGAGAGGAGTTTTAGCATATTCAAAACATAAATTACTTTCAACGGCGTGAGTCAACTAGCCAATAAAATACTGGCTCGAGTTTATCTGCCAGGCTGCAGATCGCGGCAGGCACGGAAAACAGACCAGGGAAAGAGAAGACCGGTCGAGGGACAGAGACCTGAATTATGCACGATCGGGAGGGCATGGTGTGCCACCGACCGACGACCTTTCGTTGTTCGTATGGGACGTTTTCATGAGAAATCGTCTGACCGCTTTTCCTTTTACAATGCAAATTACACGGTAAACAACCGATCCCGTTTTCTATTCGCGATCGGTAGCGCGATCACGTTGATGGACCCAAAACGAGTTTCGCGTCCGGACGATTGAAAAATTTTGAAATGCAAACGGAACGACCACGAGTTCCGACGAGTTACGCTTTACCATAACGTTCCGTTCGAGCGAACTACGCTCCGATTTTTTGTCTCCGATTATATTTGATTCCGAACCGAAATGACCAAGGTTACGACACGACTCGATCCTTCGTGAATTTTCTATATCGAAACATCGAAACATGCGACGGTGTCGTCGGTGAAAACGAGATGGTAACGTTTTAAAGTCGATCGGAAGACAAAGTTTGCGAGAACCAGGTAATTTGAAAGAACTCTTTGAGCCACGGAATCAAGAGCTTCGTTTAGAGTTGCGGTTCGCAACCACGCGTTCGTTCGCGATACGAGCATCGATTCCAAATGGGAAAACTCTAGCTACGAACGATAAATCGTTTAGATACGAAGAGTATCAGGATCTGTATCAAATTTTTTATTTGATCGTTAATAAGTGAAATTTAACGAATCTATGTTACCCAAGCATCGTTAAGAAAAACCTAAGAGAAACTTTGTCGATTTGTTGTATTAAACGTATAAATATTAAGTTGGAAAACGAAATGGGAGATCGAGAGATTTACTGAAAATAGAATTGAGGAGAATTTTGTGTAATTCAATCTATTGCCAGGAATTTCTGAAACTCAATGTTACCGTTTTATTCCGAACAGAGTACATTTTAATTTTGTACAATTTCTCCACAAATAGAGAATAAAGTAGGGAAGGCAACCGACAGCTGGTAATTAAATTCCAGGGAAAATATCCAAGAGTTCTGAGTGGAAAGACTTGAATTCAAATGAACATTTTTAGAAAAGCGACGTTTCAACCACATTAAATCAAATTAGATCGTGTAAAAGTTAACTGTAAAAATTAGATTGCGTTAAAAAGACGTTAAATAAACTTATTAAAACAAATTCTCGTCAAAACAGAATTTGTTGCGTATCTAAAAAAAAAAAAAAAAAATGTGTCCTTTTAAAGAATAACGGTTATAAGCCATTTGGAATTTGTGTTTGAAAGCTTCGATTTTACGATACATCGTTGCGCTTCTAACGATGATAAATGGAACTATGGTTACAACGACACCGAAGGAAACAAAATTAAAAAAAAAGAATAATAATAATAATGTAAGATTCCAATATCGGATTGCAATAGGTACAGTTAGATAGAATTATATTAAGAAAAGTTTCGATAAAAGAATTACGTAGGAAGAAATCGAAGGGGGTGAATTATAATTTTCCTCGGAGTTTCTTTGTCCGCCTCCTCGATATCGCTTTCAACCGTTCACGGAACTTTCCTTTCGCTACGAAATGAAACATCTCTTGGCGGGCTTCGGCAAATAACTAAAAGTACTCTGAATCATGCCAGGAAGCTTATGCTACATTGAGCGGAAAATTACAAATGGTCGAACCGGATTCTGCTACTGGCAATGCCTACGTTCCTTTTTCTGTGTAGCCGAGTTCCGAAATAAACTGCTTAAACTTACGTATTGCAGTGCGGTAACGCGATTAATGTCCCGATGATCAATTCTCGTCACGATCTCATCAACCGATTAATCGTTTCGGAAAAGTGTCACGTCGTGAAGATTCTGCTCCGCTGGAATTCGACTTCGTTTAAAAAAACTCGAGTACAGAATTGTCACACGGTAACTTTTCTCAGATTTTAAAGAATTCAGATAAACCTATAAAATCATTTGATACTATGATTTACGTATAGTATTGTTCGTAATTATTCGGACGACGCGCGTTTCATGCCACGCTTCTTTCTAATCTTTATCATAAAAAGCGACGTTTCAACCATATTAAATGAAATTAGATCGTGTAAAAGTAGTAACTGTAAAAATTTGATTGCGTTAAAAAGACGTTGAATAAACTTATTGAAAACATTTTCGTCAAAATTTCGTCTTTCTAAAGGATAACGGTTATAAGCCATTTGGAATTTGTGTTCGAAAGTTTCGATTTTACGATACATCGTTGCACTCCTAACGACCTTTCTACCTTTATCATAAAGTCTAATTAAGAATTTCTTGTTAACGTATATGATTCTTCGATACTAGTTGCATACTTTGATCCTATTATTAATACGCGATCCTATTATTGATCCTAATATTATTAATATTATACGCATCGTAAATATGTATTGTTCAAGCGATTTGTCCATTGACAGAGATCGACGTAAACGCGTAAGAAAATGGAAATACAAAACAGATGCGCGATGTTCTATCTCTTGGATGAGCGATTATTAAAGAAAAAGTGGAATGCCGACGCAAGACTTAATCGCGAGACAAGTATTCGTATGTCCGTAAATTGGAATTTCATTTCGCGTAGCGGAACGAGCTGTCGGTGGAGGAAAATTTTCGGGCAAGAATTTACATAGTCCGGCGTCGGCAGTCGGGTCAGAATCGGAACGCTTCCGCGTCTGCGACTGGAATTAAGCGAGCTTAAGATTTAACGTGTTTCAACCTCGGAATCCTGGTTCGTGGCTCGATAATTCAAGGCTCTCGCGACGAAGGTGGCGTCAGAGTTTCGCGCCGAATAAGCCGCCGTGCAAAAACAATCCTCCGACGCTGGCCCTCTTCTCCCTCTCTCTCTCTCTCTCTTTCTCTTTAACCACCCTCTAGCTGTTCTTCGCTTTCCGTCTGCACCGTCCTTCCTGCCGCCACCGTGCTAACCACCCCAGTTTGCTTCTATACGACTAGTCGCGTCAAATCCTGCCACTGCTTTACATAATTTCTCGCTTTTGCATACTCAAACTGCTTCTCTTTTTCGTCCAGTGCCAGAAACCAAGCATCGACTAACGAATCGCGCTGGTTCTTCGTTCTCTCTAAAAAACGTAGTAGCATTCCCATTTCTTTATCGATTCGTTGGGAATACGTTGATATCGTGCGACGAAGCATTCGATCGTCACTTCGAGTAGCACAGTAAAATCGCCAAATCGTCGCAATTGGAAAGAAAAAGGATCCACGGAGGGCAAATCTATCAGGTCGTAACAATGTCACATGGCGGAGTAATCTGGAATAATATCGACTCGCGATACTTAGCGGTGTCGTTGTATCGTAATTGTTAACAATTTTTATGACAAGATACGAGGCACTACCCGACCGAATTATTCGAGCACGCATTCGTTTTGGAAGTTGCGAGTTAAGCGACTCGCAGTTCCTCGCAGTTCTCTTGCCAGAAGGTGCCATTTCTTTTCCTATTTCACGATAAGTACGTTCTAGGAACGATATTCCCTTTTTTAAAGCAACGCAAGAATGGGTCGTTTGTCGTCCCCAAATTGTCTCGTTCCAAACAATCGCACTCTTGATACTCGACAACTACGTGACTCGAAGCCACCAGCTATTGTTAGACGACGTCCTCGCTGTGGTTCTGTTCGTTCCTTCGATCTTTGAGGTTACATTTTTATTCGATTCTTTTTGTACGCAAAATGAAGTATAGCGTGGAGAGTATGGGGGAAACACGGTGGCGACCATGCGAAGGAAGAGTTGAAAATATATTGTCGTTAACAGATTCTACCAACAAGAATCTCGAGTTTCGCGATTCGATGGAATTCCACGTCGTTCGATCAACCTCGCGATGGATGCGATCGAAACAACGTAAATTGCAACGATACGAAGATGGAGCGGAACTGACGGTGAGATCGCGGCGAGATCGCGGCGAAATCGCGGTTGTACGCGGTTTACGAGGCCGATATCAATTTCGTCCGATGGCCTGCTATCGAGTTTAACGATGTCGGATAAATCACACGGGGCGGCGTACGGGTCGCTGTAACCACTTTACCTCTACGCACGTTTCCAGTCGGGGTAATTTACCGGGGATAAAGCTCGTGTCCGGTGAAACAAAGCACCGCGATGCTTACGGGAAGGAAACTTCATTTTCTTACATCCGGGGCGTAGACAAACGACCTCGTTTATCACCGACTGACCTTTCGACCGTGATATCCAGCAGCACCGTACCGCAACACACTCGCAATTCGTCCAACTGTCCGCGCCAGGTTACCCGCGCGCTGCCGCGGGCTCCGCGGTTTCCTTTTTCCCCTTCGACTACTTTCCTGCTTTCGTTGTAGCCCAAAACCCATTTTCCACCACGGAAAAATCACCATTCCTGCCGCTCGATCCTTTCGCATCTTTAACGAACGCAAATCGACGATAGTTGTTCGAAAGCCCTGCAACTTTCGATTCATCGGCAGAGTGTTTAACGTTGAAAGCTCGATAGGGACGGTTGGAGGACAAGCGGTCCAAGAACACGTATTTCCTGGCAACTCTTTTTCCCCTTGCGTTTCGCCATGACTTGGCACTGTACGTTCGTCAGGCTTTTGTGGCAACTTCCGGAACCAACGTCCGCAGAGGGAAGATCACGTACAGCGATACTCGCCAGAGGAAACGAGAGGAAACCTAGCGACCTACCCGACGCGACGTTGAGAAATTAGAACGACCGTGCCATCTTGCCGCCCTAATTTATTCCACGATCGTCGATACTCTACGAACGTTTTCCAAATTTGTTACATTTTCGGCGGTTGCTTTGGTCATGCTGAGCGAGATAACATCGCGTTGGTGGGAATCTATTTGGATAACGAGCGACAAAGAACTGACAATGAACCATTATCTATGGTAATCAGTAACAGTCTCGAGCGATCGTTGCTACAGCATCAAAGGATTTTAATCTTGCGTCTCAACAATTTCGATCGTGTAACGTAAACGATCCTTAAAACAGTATGCGCCAATAAACGAGACGCGGTGTTTCTTCGTTCACGGCACAAGGCTATCATTGTCCGTGGCTGAGTCGAGAAAGACCGGACAAGGTGCACGATAATGTTGTTACGAAAACAGGATGACCATAGTTTCGGCTCGTATAACCAAGTCTTCCGTACACAACCGAGTTGCTATGTAACGCAGGTTCGCGTGGATTCGTAACTACGCGGCTCGACTCAACTTGATCCAACTAGTCTCGGAAAAAAAACTGAGAGGACTAGCATCGTTGGCGAATGGATCAAAATGCAAAACGAGGCAACATGTACGCGAACGTGACTGCGACTACGCTCGCGAAACGAGTCAGTGATTTTTGCACGTGACACAGTACCGACGCGCGAAAGTGTCAGCTTTCTCTGCATCCCGTCGAAAACAACGAAATTCCATGCGAATAGTAGCGAAACGGTGAAAACGGACGAGGTAAACAATTAGTACGAGCATTTTATATCTTTTACCACTTTTCTAACTATACACCAGACTCATATAGGATTTATTACGATTTATTATTTAGAATTATACACAGGAGAAATATAAGAGGAGAATTCTTAACAAACATGATTTATGAATTTCGTAGCAGGGGAAACTTGGTTAAGACGATAAAGCGTTTATAGCGTCTAATATCGATGCTACCGTGACTTCGCGTATTGCTTTATTAACGAGTCAAGGGATGTTATTTTATGCAAAATTACTGCAGGCAATTAATATCGAAGCTACGTAATCGTTTCCCTAAATATCGTCCGGGATATTTTGGACGCGCGATCTAAGCTACTAGTAATCGATAATAGATGATGTAATGATAAATAAATGATTCTAAGATCTTGCATTTTGATTTTAAGATAATTTCGATTAAAATTGATATATTTTGCATCGAGAATGATAAATTATTCGTAATGAACAAACAGCGTGTAATAAACGCGCGTCGCGAGACATCATGCAATCGGTGTTGAACTGATTCGACTACCTAACGGAAACACGTGTGACCAACTAAGTTTTGTCAGTGATAAAATAATTTGCTTCGTGTTTGGGGAAATATCAATAGTCTTTTGAAAGACGAATAGGAGTTTGAAAGATATAATAGATAATATAATGATAAATAAATGATTGTAAGATCTTGCATTTTGATTTTAAGATAATTCCAATTAAAATTGATATATTTTGCATCGAGAATGATAAATTATTCGTAATGAACAAACAGCGTATAATAAACGCGCGATCTAAGCTACTAGTAATCGATAATAGATGATATAATGATAAATAAATGATTCTAAGATCTTGCATTTTGATTTTAAGATAATTTCGATTAAAATTGGTATATTTTGCATCGAGAATGATAAATTATTCGTAGTGAACATGTTGTTATTTCTGTATTCAAAGGTAGGATCATACGAGATATTATTTTATTCTTTGGATAAACCTATCACACCGTTCTCAGCCGAAAAACCTTTATTACACTTTCTTACACGGACTAGGGATAAAAAACAGAAGAACATCTTAAACCTATCGATTGTATCTAGAACTATCTTGTAGTTACTATTTATTGTAACTGGCGCATCTGCATATGAATGGCGAGCGCGAATTTACGTTGTCATTTCCAACAGAACAAACAGCGTATAATAAACGCGCGTCGCGAGACATCATGCAATCGGTGCTGAACTGATTCGACTACATAACGAAAACACGCATGACCAACTACGTTTTGTCAGCGAGAAAGTAATTTGCATCGTGTTTGGGGAAATACCAATAATCTTTTGAAAGACGAATAGGAGTTTGAAAGATGCAATATAATGATAAGCAAATGATTCTAAGATCTTGCATTTTGATTTTAAGAAAATTTCGATTAAAATTGGTATATTTTGCATCGAGAATGATAAATTATTCGTAATGAACAAACAACGTATAATAAACGCGCGTCTCGAGACATCTTGCAATCGGTGCTGAACTGATTCGATTACATAACGAAAACACGTATGACCAACTACGTTTTGTCAGCGAGAAAATAATTTGCTTCGTGTTTGGGGAAATACCAACAGTCTTTTGAAAGACGAATAGGAGTTTGAAAGATGTATTAGTAAGCAAATCGGCGATGAATTACCAGGAACGGTACCGAGTTCCGAGTCTTTGCATGCGGACACGGTATTTCCCTGTTCCAACAGATGTACGTGGTCGGCATAGAGGAATATCACGTCGATTATATGCCGACATTATGCATTCGGTAGCTGCGTAATAAACCGACATATACTGGAGGCGATCGTCTGATCGTCTGATCTAACTATGGTCGTGCCGGTGCGAGGACCGGCTCCTATCGCAATTACAGACAACAATAGGCCTGCTAATGTAAGCAGATTCGAGTCGAACCGTTCGTATTATTTACTTTTACGATGATTCGAAGCGAAACGCCGCAGGATCGACCGACAAATCGATTCGATCGGCAATTTCGTATCGATTGACTAATGGCGTACAGCTTGCGCTCATGAGTTTATCCGAATCCTATAAAGTCTGGCAAGGGCCACGACATATCCGTATCCGTCCGGACAGAGTCGGCTGATATTTTATACATTAGCGCGAGCCTTCTACCACCTTGTAAATCAATTTTGGAACTGTCTCTTGAATCGAATTTAAGCGTCTCTCTGGGATAGAAATAGCGACTACAGACGGGACAGAGAAACGCTTTTGAATACGAAAAAGATTCGTCGATGTAGCGTTCTCGTTCTCGCTCTGCCTGCCACACAGCAACGCTGTCCTCGTCCCAAATGAGCAAGCTCCGCCACAGCTCGACAACGCGTCCCTATCTCGTACCTTTTCCGTGTTTCACCGTCGTACGTACGTCACGCGTTACATTTTCTCTCTTCCTCTATCCTTCGCCAATATCAGCATGCCTCGACACACCGGATCGAGTCCTGCGTTATCATCGGGGATCGATGTCGCCTCGTCTCTGCGGGCTATCGCGTTTCATCCACCCCATTGTTCGAACGCAGTTCGTAGCAGCGAAAAATCCAACCGCACGGAGATTTTCATAAACGCGCATGAGCGTATTCGCGTAACTAGTTCGCGTGCGTCGAAGCACTAACAGCAAGCCTCGGAGTTAATCTATAACCGGCGCGCGTGCTATTCACCGAATACAGGAAGCGCAATTGGCGCGATTATGCCGTACAATAGTCGAAGATGCGGAGAACGCAAAATGCGCTGCTAAGTGCTCGATTCTGCTCGTTGCTTTCGCAATTTAAATTATTTAGTCGCTAGTTAACCGCTTGGGACTTTCTCAGTTTAACGTGCCTCGTAGTTGTATATGGTTTTCTCGAAATGCATCAAGTATTCTTGATAGCAGTTCGCGCAGTCTGCTGTACTCGCGTTACACTCGTAAGTGCATGCCACGAGGTTTCGCAATATTCACGCTAAGTATTCGAATAACGTGCAGCGTTATCGAGCAGCGTTTAGCAGGCGAAAGATACGTTTGAAACTGTGAGAAACTGTCGCGACGAAATCCATGATACGTCTAAGACGAGATCGTTTCTAACTTGTGTAATCCAACTGGATTCGGTAAACCTCGTTTAAGCTTCTGAAACTAGGCAAATCCAGGCCTAAATTCGGCTTTCTGATTGCCTATCGTGTATACGCGCGGCGCCAGCGTGTCCTTTACGGTTGTTTACGCGAGGTCCTCCATCACCGAGAAACACGGAACACGGAACGCGGTAACCCGTGTGAAGGAAAAACGTTGATTGCTGCTTGTTTCGTACGATTCCAGTGCTGTAGGAACAAATTGCGAAATTAGATTCAAACGATTCGTTACGCATTACTTCGATCAAGCCCATTTTTGTCTATGACGATATAAATCTTGCATATCAAAACTAACGAGTTAAATATTTTTAAACCGTCGCCATAACCGTCTCTTTCTATTAATTTTCTGAACTATTCGTTTTTTCTATATGTGTGATATAATTCATATAATTTTAAATCGTCAATTCCGACCTGTATGCACAAACACATCTTTCTCGCATCTTTTCTTAGAGCTATCCAAGAAAAGAAATAGTTTTAGCGTTTTCTCTCTTCCAGCGTTACGATTTCGATAAAGTCAGATTGCCGCGTATAGAACCTTTGTAACTGTAATATCTTCTATGAAATCGTATCGCAAAGTCGGATCGGTATCTTCGATGCGAGTCTACCCTGTAGCGTTTTTAATTCGCTTGCTCGTTACAGTTTACCGAAAGAATCGCAATTACAATTTCGACGATCGGTCAGCCGAGCCGATCCCAACAAACAGACCGACCGCTCTTAAAGGGAGAAGACGGCGCTGCGAAACTGTACGATAATCGCGGCGGTCGATCGAAGAAAAAACGATCGCACTTTATCGCCAAGTGCTTCGAACCAGGTAGAATTTAATCCAAGCGAGGATGGAACGAGGTGGAGGAGAGAGAAAGATGGTTTAAACGAGGCAACGCCGTACTCGTCCGCCTTTGGAATCTCCGAAAATCCAGCCATTCGTTTTTAGTCCGACAACACAACGCCGGTAAGTGGGTATATATACCCGAAGCTTTGTCGAAGGAGAAGAAACGAGCAGGAAGAAAATGCCGCCTTTCGACCCGCTTCCAATTCTATTTTCGTTACCTCGCGCCACCGATCTACTCGCTTCTTTTCCATTAGCCGATTGTATTTCAAGTCGAGTAAGTCTCACCTGAAAATCCTTGCTCGCATTCTAATTGAATACCTTTCTCTGGCCGAAAGACGAACAACGTCGAAATAAGCGTCGACGGTGTGATTTAATCGCTACACCTATCTACGCCGCGCTCCATCCACGCAAACGCTTTTATGCTAATGAAAAACGTGTGCCAGTTTTCTGCGCGCGACTAAAACAAAGAAAAAAAAAGAAAAAAAAAAAAGAAGATTTCCGAGCTAACCGGTGCGTATGTAGCTCGTAAAAGTTTGTGGCTACGCTACAAGAATCGCGCGTAACGAATTCCAGCTTCGCGAACGTACCTTTCGCATCCGTTCGATACACAGCCGGAATTAACTTTTTTTCGTGGCTTCCATTAGCAGATTGCGTTTGAAAGCGAACAAGGATCGCCGAAAACGATATATTATGCCATAGTCGAAACCTACTTGCCTTCAACGCGATCGAATTTTCTCGCGCCATGCCAGACCGCGCGAAACGCGTCGCGATTTAACGCATCTGGAGAAATACGTTCGCTTTCTGTTTCGATATCGAACGTTCGATCGTACGACCGACTATTTCTCAAACAAGTTTCGTGCGGCGCGAACATCGAGCAAACCGAGAAGTCGAGGAAAGAAATAGATCTATCTGGGGCAGCCGGATTTCGTCGGGAGTTAATACCTCGTTAACTTTTTGCCAACTAACTTTCTCCTACGATCGAAGTTTGTCCGCAGAGGATTAATCGAAAGCATTTGGTCGGTCGAGAAAGGTAATCCTCTTCTTAAAGTAGAAATAATCTAGCGAATAATAATACGGAAGTTTTAATTGGCCCCTTCGTGGCAACTTCGCCGTACAACCGTCGAATAATTTACGTCGTCGTAATATAACAATTGTAGCGGGGCGACTATCGAATCAACGACGGCGAGTGTAGAAGCGAATGGCTGTACGAAGGAGAAACGAAAAGCCTGGCAGTAGAAGACGAATCGCCCTGAACCAATAACAACACCATGGAAGGTAGGAAACTATCCATAAAAAGATAGGAGATTTCTAAATAAACGAGATTATTATTATTATCGAAATGACGAAGTAACTCGCCCTATCCAGTCGACGAGTTAAAGTTTGTACGAGATTTATAGAGAACGGTGGCGTATCGAATTTATTCGGATAATACCGACGCAACGGCTAACGATGATCGATATTCTTGAAAGGAACTTTAGCGAAACACGAACGATCTCGAGGCGGTATATGACGACTTTCGAGCGAATTTAAACCTTGGCAAGTTCTGGTGAAAAGGAAACTACAGAGACGCGGTAGGTAAAATAGAAGGTGAAACTTCGAAGAGGTGGTTCGAGATTTTGGTGTTCGATTAGAGGTTCGATTTAGTTGGAAGCAACGTGAACGGAATCCGGAAACGGGACGAAACTTTTCATTCGCTGAAAATCGGTAACAATCGTGGAAAGGGAGTGACAGCGTGAACGTTGGCAAGTCGAAAATATCCAAAATATATCGGCTCGCGGTGGATTGGCTCGCGTTCGCGTTTATAGTAGTCGTGGATCAACCGATATTTAAATCGGTTTGACTCGAGTGATATGGAATTTTCAGAGCCAACATTACGTTTCGTTAACTTCTGTCGCTTCGCACGATCGTTGGATTTTTTAACGCGCCTGCATGATCGAAACGATTTGCCACTGGAACAAAGCCCCGCACATATTTGCTAACTCGCCAACTTTCAAAGTCACCGTGCGATTTGCGAAAAAAATAAATAAAGGGAACCTCGCGTGGCATTCGATTTACGTATCCAGGCGTGTATAGATCGCTATTTTAAACAATGCGATTGTAACGCGGATTTTTCTCTCTCAAAATTTTTAATTGACCGCAACGGTATTGACTGTCGGAGGAACTGTCGTTCACCACAACAACTATCAAGACGTTTGTCGCTAGCAGAAACATAATACGATATCATACGAAAGATATAATTTTGCTCTGACAAACGGCATAAAGACTTTTCAGAATGATAGAAAATAATTTTTCCAGTCAACGGTGATCTAGTCTGGTTCATTCTCGACGACCAAAAATTATACACGCATTTTCCAACGACCCGGTTAAACGTCCTAAATCTTCGCGTTCGCGAGTCTGCTGCATAGCGATTGAAATTTGAATTACATATCATGTGTGAAGAATAAAACACGCTGGATGCTATTCCTTAATTTTCGTCCTAAAACGTCTCTCGATCGCGTATTAAAACCGAAAAGGATAGTACCGCTATCGCGGTATAAACTCCTGATACGGTCAAAAGATATACGGCTATCTGGTGGAACTTCGAAACCCTTCAGGATGTCGGATATAACGCCGGCTTAAATCCGTAACAGTTATAAACATCACCGACCAGCTTACGGTAATTCCATGCCGGATGTAATGGCAGAACCCGCGTTTCTCTGCAACGCGAAACCGCAAAGTCGAGAGGCATCTTACCGCACTGCTCCCAGCATTCTAGTATGTTTCAATGTTGCCCGGAATTTCACAGTCGAGAAATCTGCCGTGAATCAGTCGAATTCGAACTACTTAACGAGATACGAGGATGAAGCCGAGGCAGTGAATTCCGACCGAACATTAAAGCGACGTTGCGAGCCACGAGAACAGACCTTTGTTTCTGCCTGATAAACATTTTTTTTATAAACAACCGCGCCACCGTTTCGACGGTTTTACGGTCGTCGAGATAAACGTCTTTGAAGCTACCATGGAAGGAGACGTCGCGAGAAGCGGAGAAAACAAGCGGCAGACGTAAGCAAATAAAGCTTAGGATAATTCTGTGTGTCTATTTGCACGGTTTACAGCTTACGATTTCTGCGCAAACTGTAACGAGCCATCCTTTCTTCTCCATTTTTTAGGCTTACGATATATTATCGAATATAGAGCTTTGCTCAGATTAGTCAATTTGGCTGAATTCAAGCAATTAAAATTTCAGCAACTCGCAGGTCGTGTATTAGATTGTCATTTACTCGAATCGAAATATTCCTTCAAGTTTCTACGATTGAAAGCAGCTCGAGCTTCGCTTAAATCAGTGAAACTGTTGGCAATTGACACTTTCACTGCCACGCCGAAATCACGTGTTTCGCTCAGGACGCCACGGGAGTATTTTTATTATTCAAAGCATATAATGGCAAAATAATAATAAATCGACGACGTAAGACAACATCCTCCTCCAATGGACCGTTTATCTTATCGGTGGTCACGGGTGACCACCGTGTCGCTTTGGTAACAGTTGATAGCGACGTATTATAAGAAGGCTTCGTTTATTTCAACGAACCATTCGCGTTCGTTATTTCGTCGTAAGCAAAACGCGCAGAATGTATCGTTGAAACGTGTAAAAGATATTAGTAGACGGTATTTGCTCGTTCTATATACAATAGTAAGGTATGTTCACGCTTCTAACTTCGATTATATGATTATAAAGCAGCGTTTACGATTATTTTCTAAGCTGTGTTTAGAATAACATTCGTAGATTACCCCTCAAAGATATGGGGATGCAAACACAGTGCACCGTTAGATGCAAGATTTGTTCTCATTCTTTTTTTATCGATGTTCTAATAAAAATGTTTAATTGTTCAACGGAGTACTTTTTATTTCAAAGTATCTTCTATTTATCGGTTATATTCGAAATGCCCTAACTGTCAATTTTCATACAATTTTTACGATTGTAAGAAGTACAAGCGCTCGGGTCACCAGTGACCACCGTGGCGTCACAGGAGAAACCGTGGCCGGTCATATATGACCCACGTGGCAGTCAAAGTGTTAAATGGCCTAACAGTTGCTTGTTTCGTACTTACCGATATCGGCGCTCTAAATCGACATCACTTTCTTTAAGCTTTACGTCTCGTCATATCTCGTATGCGTAATATTTCTGCCATGCGTACAGTCATACGCGGTAATTGACATTTTACATTCACGCGTTCCTTCCTGTTTAGTCTTCGTAAAGTACCCTTGATCGTTAATTGACTTGAATTCGAGCAACATAGGGCGTTTAATTCCAATCTTGTCGTTGCACTATGAAGTTACATAGAACGAACATCGAAACGTCTTTGATTCGATTAGATATCTTGGTAGAATATTCCTCGGTACTGACAGTTTGCACACCGCATCCATCGGATCGTGGCGAATCCAGGGATGACGATCCAGAAGAGGTTGGCGAACTGCGCCAGAATCGCGATTCACCGGTTGAAATCGATAGATATTCGACTGCGTGCTACCAAATCGAGTCGCGTTGCTTGCAAAACGTTTAACGACGAATCGAGCGGATCAAATTTCTTATAAATCTCGTAAAACTGATTCCACGGAAACGCGCAAGCGCCAGAGTCTTTAGCACGCGATGCGGGCGAAATTTCATTTTCTTCCACTCTGTGGGATACGAGAGTAAACGAAACACGGACGAGAGGGTTCGTAACACAATGCCTAAAGGACGACGGATCACGCGGGCTCGCCATTAATTCCGAACGACCGACGGCTTACAAAGCAGCGCGCGCTGACCTTAGTTAGATTACGTTTGCATTAGGAACTCGAGCGGAATGCCGCTCTCGAACGGCTACATCGCCACAATTTACAGTTCACACGTCGTGAACTAACGACGGATGACCGATCCGTACTCTGATCTGCCTCCATTCGACCGAGAATCTCGTATACGCGTCGACATCAAGATACAGAATCTCGTTCATCGACCATCGCGGAATCGCTCGATGAAACGTCAGACAAAACGTCGCTTCGCGCTTGCTCCTCGATTAACTTGTCCGTTGCAGTCGGATTTATCGTGCAAGTGAAATTACGTCGTCTTTCGGCGCTACAAACGCGTGTACGAGTACCGAAAAATTGTTTACCTTGCGCTCTGAGTCTATTTACTTTACTGTGCGTATGGACGCCTATTCAATGCACGCTGTGAATCCATAAACGCGTTCAATGTTATCTTGTTTTAGCTGTTGGTTGTTTTATCGGACTTTCCTCGATCGAGAATTACCTACGATGCTCGGAAAAATTATTAATTGTTTGAATATAAAATATATATAATCTAGTATTTTAGCGTTTATAACTGTTGAAGTAATTACTTCAAGAAAAACTCTACATCTTTATTTGTGTATATCCGTGACACGGAGACTGCTATTACGCAGAAATATTCTAAATAGGGTGCATATTATTGTACCCTTGAATATACATAATGTTTTGGGTTGCAAGGTCTAGAAACAAAGGAACTAATAAACAGATTTCTATTTATGTTCCTTGTAGCTTCTAGCTAAAGCTATAAAGTTAACTTCTTTGATAATGTCCTTTTGCTATAAATATACGAACGTGCTCCCTATCATTCCATTGTCTAGTAACAATAAGAGAGTAAGAATCTGAATCAGCATAAGCTTGTGCTTATACATTACACTTATACCTATAGCTTTAATTATTTCAATATACTTTTCTATTACAAATTCATCCACTTATTCTTCAATCAGGCAATCTCAACCTCAATAATAACGAACGATATAAACGGTGGATAAATAGTCTGACGATTGATACATTTTTCATGAAACATGAAAGATTATTCAGTCGAGGAACGAATGTTTTATCGTAATAAGTAAACAGCGTGCAATAAATTTATATTGACAGACATCTTAACGCCGAAAGGGTTAATAACGTCAACCACTTACGAACAGTTTATACTTAGAATTTCATAAGCTTGTTTTTAATACGATACACTTGCAATACAAATTCATGGCTGTCTATTCGTTATAAAGATATGCGTTTGTACAGCTATAAGCGAAACGACTCAGGTCCGTAATTCGGATAATAGAGGAGAAGATAATAGAATCAACTATGAGTTCATATATCTGAGGTTGGCCATTAACATGTTCGTATAAACGAAGTTCTATTTCGTTAGAATGCTTGCTGATCTATATCCTCGAAAGCTATGATTTAATAATAAAGGGAAGATTCCTGGTAACGATTATCGATATCGATCGACCGTGTGTGGCCGCTTCGCGCCGAAAAACACGTGCGTTTAAACGCGTTCGAGCGACTCGGACGGATCGAGCGAAATGACCGAAGCGTACGAAAGAAAGAAAGAAGACACGGCGTTTATATATCGCGTTTTTATTACGCGACGATCGATGCGATCGATTGCCATGTAATTTTAATGGCTGCTCTTGCCGTAATGTCTATACTTGCACGATTTATCGAGGCATGGGAACCTTTACAATTCTAATTTATCGCCCTCTAACTGTCGGAGAGAGGGGTGCGGAGTAACGAGAAGCGATTCACAGCGAACGTGACGACTCGAGATCGAAGACCACATCGGCGAACGTCCAAGTGAATTTAATTCAAATCGCACCGCAGAACAGAATATTAATTGAATCGGAAAATTCGTTCTCTCTTTCGCGGAGGAATATCGATGTATGTAGTGGCCGATTAAAATTATAGCCTGCCACGATTCCGGGAAAAATTTCATCTACGATCAACAACCGATGGGCCGTGCGTAACAAGCTGGGAAAAAATCAAAGCGAGACGAATTAGCCGTTGATAGATCGTTAGGGCGCAGCCAACGAACTGCCATTTCTGTTCGCACGTCTCGCTCCAACTTTTATTACACGCTGCAAAATTTTTATCAATTTTTTTTTGATTTTTCGCATTTTTTTTCTTTTTTCTTTAAATTGTTCGTTCGCTCGTTCCTCAATTTCGTCAAATAAAACGAAGAGCGATTCGACGAGGAACGTGACAAGCCCGCGGCGAAGATCACATCCACCTGCACGGAACGAATATTAATTCAAATCGCGTTTCAAAATGGAATATTAATCGAATCGAAATACTCTTCGTCTTTCTTTTTGTTTTATTTCGTTGACATGCGGTTTGGTGTTTTCGTGTCATGCTTGAATTTTCATTTTACAGTCGACGAGAGCCTCCGATGGACACCTGGGTACCTTCTCCGTTCGAGTGATACGCACCTTTTCTTTTTTTTTTTGCTTTTTTGTCGCATGCAACGTATTGGTTCGGTGAAACAAAAGTTTTGACCATTAAATGACGTACATTGTCGCGAACACCAAATGCATTTCGAGCAAAAGGATGATATTTTTGCTTCTAACGTTATAATCGAAGAAGCACACCTATACTCTTCCGAAACTTTCAGTTTTCCACTTCTATAATCCTGCAGGTACAGTAGAAAACGATTGGTACTAAACAATTCTATTTTAGAAATATAAAATCATAATCGAGAACGTAACAAGAAAAACGTACAAAATTGACGAAGGAAAAACGGGAACGGGTACTCGTGTATTCCAATGGTTGCCAATATGAAAGTTAAATTTGCGCAGCAAAAGTTTGATATAATTCTCTGACGTAACTTTCCAGCTTCAAACGATTTGTTTGCTGCGGCCACGTCATTTCCTAGATTTCAACGATTATCGAGCAACCGGCGAACACAAGCAATTCGTGTTTCTACGTCAGAAACGAGGGGTTTAACTTCAGCCTTGACTCGTCCCGTCGCGTCGTGCCACTTAATCGTCGGTAGCTCGAAACTCATTGGCGCTCCGACGACGAACTCAATTTGTCGGAAACGTTTGCCGGCTAACGCATTAAACCAAAGTTAGTTAACAGGGGAGACGTTACAAAGGGGTCGGAAACGTAACGAGAATATATTAGGCTTCTAATATGGAGACAAAAATGAACCTACCAAGTGTCGACATTTCCTCCGACATTTCGCATTACCTTAACTATAAATTGAGCCTGGAAAGTTTATCCGTGACAACGAAATGATATTACAAAAAAAAAAAAGAGAGAAAAAAGGAACGTTCCGCGGTGTGGTTTAATTTAACTTCAGCCATGAACTTCAAATTAAAACCTATTTATCTAGCCCACGTTGAAGCAAGGAGGTTAGCTATCCAAAGAATCGTGTATTCCGCGAACTCGTTGTCTCTTTACCTTTCTTTCTGCCCCTCGTTAAACAAGAACAACGTACAAAACCTTCTCGAGAGATCCTAGCGCAACTGTATCGATAAATAGGCGTAATCGGTAAACGTTTTCGTCGTAAGCCAACGGTAACGCAACATCGTCCTCACCGAATTCGTCCCAACCACCATTCGCCTCGAAGATTACTGTACGTATGGACGGATACACGAAGCAACGACCGCGATCCGGCATTGTTTACCAATTTCTAGCAAATATCTCGAATAACGAGGATATTTTATCCCCTCTCCGCTTTCCATCCATTGTTTCATCGTCCATCCGACAATTATCGCCCAAACGATAGATTCTAGTCCATACCATCGGATATTATCCAATTACGAATGGATTTACAGCAATTATTCCATTATTGGCCGTTCTCGTTGCACAAGGTCATTGACAGAGTATGACGATTAGAAGGGTCGTTCGAACGATCGAGGAAATCGGTGGTGCTAACTCATCGACGATCGAGGGAAATTGCACGGAACTTGGGGGAAACGCGCACCTTGCCCTGCGATACAAACCGAATATCGCGCACTGACCGATAACTATAGCCAGCCGAGTTCGCTTGAAAACTTATCGTTTCCCTTCTAGCGAGCAATGCATAACGGGCAGCAGATAACGACAAGCAGAAGAGATTACCCTCGCAATTAACCGATCCTTATTACGTGCGCCAAGTTACTTCGCAACTAATGGTGCGCCATGCTCGAATAACTGCCCTCGGCTATGCCCACGTCGCCGCGTCGATTTGATTCGCTCCTCGCCAGGGAGTACTTTGTCCCGCGATAATTACTCACTCGCGAACAACAATATACACGTTCGACGAAAATTATCGGAATGGATACGCTGGATGAACGTAATGCGAGTCTTCGTTTCGTCGTAGAGGAACGTCCAGGAATATGTACGACGAGAATAAATTAAAGCTAAGGACGAGCAGTGTCGCGTCTCGATCCTGGGTCAGTCTGTATAAACTGATCGAGTTGCGAGAGCGTATTCGGGCTAACGATCTTGCTAATTCCAGACATCGAATACCGTCCTACTTGAACCATTATCGCTCAATTTCAGCTAATTTTATGGTTTGCCATCGCACTTCTCTTTTGAAGGAAAGAGTGCCGAGATTTGAAGAAAATACGCCATCCTGAGACTCTCGACGGATTATAAGTTGAATTTTTGAACTATGCTTCTACATAAAAAAGAGAAAAAGAAAAGACAAGGAATGCGACTTATCACATTTTTCATCTGTCACCTTCGATTATAAAGTAATACGAAAAGCTACGTTAACGTCGTCGTAAAATGCATCGAACCCTTTTCATTTTGTAATGACGTGTTTGTAACAAAAATTTCCAAATTTTACGTAGTTTTAGACGCCGTTAGTGTACAGTTGCCGCATTCAAATGTAAATCATGCGAAGAGGACAACGTTTGCGCGATTCAGATTGTAAATCGACCGATATCGCGAACTGATCGTTGCATTGGTTTGGTCGTTACGTTGAAAAGGAGAACAACGTAAAATCGTATTTCTCGATGCTTTCAGGGATTCTGCGTTTCGTCGCGCCATTGTACGAAATAGCTTCCGGACACAAGTACGGAGCAGGCAGTTACCGATCCGCGTCAAACAGTACGCGAGATACACGGAGTGAGTGTGAGATCGCGAGGACGAAACGACTTGACGCGATACGACGCGATACGACGCGATACGATTCGACACCATGCGACCCGGCACGAAAGAGGGTTTCCAGTGTCGTCGCAGCTCGTTCGAAGGCACGAGGAATTTCTTACACTCGAAGCATTCATGCGAGAAATTCCGAGCACGTAAATCTTGGCAAATCTTGCGAGTGGCCTTCTACCCTCCTCCCCTCTGCTTCCTATCCATCCAGTTCGTTCTCTATTTTCATCCTCTTTTCTTGCCTCTTTGCCGGCCTTTTTCTCGATGTTTCCGAGCTATGCAAACGAGCGTATTCGTGACTCGACGGAAGACGACTTTAGGGAACGTTTTCACGTTTCGCCGAGCCTACTCTGAACCTGTTCAGCGTCGAGTATTAAACGAGCTTAGCGATCCTTTGCCTCGTGGCGCGAGCATCTCGACCTCGTCTCATCGAGGATTCTGCCGCGATAAAAATTTCCCGTTCCGCTTGTCTTTCGAAACACCGATAAAACAAAAATAGCCGATGATGTTGACAAAATATCAATTTATGAACATACGTTTGTCCAATGTTTGGACAAATGTTCACGCGTCAAAGCGATCCGTTTCATCGGTCGATCGAACAGCGAAAAAACACGTCCGTTCCTATCGGGCTACATGTTAATTTCGTATCTCCTCGTGTACGTCGACCGCCTCGAGGATCGAGACTCGCCGTTACGTAAAAACGTCCGTTATACGTTCTTCGCTCTGATTTTCTTGCTTCGCTAGATAATCTAGCGCAGCGATCGAGATCCCGTTCCAGCGTGAATCAACCCGGTCGAGGTAATTTCACAAGAGCGTTTCATCCACTCGATATAGCTACACGTATTTTCAGGGAAAGATTGTTACGATTACGAACACACGTCGCGTAGCATTAACCTTACAACTTTAGAGAACGGGGGGAAAAGTATTTGACGTTTTATTCGTATATGCGTACTTGACGGAACTTTATCGAGAATGTAAGCCGAAAGTGGCATCGATTTTAACGACTCCAGCCCTTAGGGACAACGGACGCGTTTCTATGGCGAGACTCGAGTTATTATTTGATAATATCCGCGGCTGTTAACGAAGCCGGCTACCTAAGCGCCTCGCCTCCTACTCGTCGTGCTCGGCTTCTCGGTCATGCCGGAGCACCGAAGCGCTACAGAGAACGTTATCACAGGCAGGCTCGTGAATCCTCCGGTAAGTCATAAACTTGGCTAACTTCGACATGCTATCTTAGCCCGTAAATTGACCAAGAAGCCACGACTAATTTTCATGCCCGCGCAAACCCTTTCGAGTCTCTGAGTACGGAACAGACCGTGTAATCTCGGGCTTTCCCGGTTGCTCGTGTTATCGCGCGCGTTCCCAACAGGTTAACAAATCCAGTCACCATTCGTTATTAATATACGTGCACGTGCACGGAACTAATTGCTTTGAAGCGAATCGAACCCCGTTACGCTATTGTCCACGCTACCGGTTCGCTTTTACGGTCCCTCGACTGCATTTGCGACTGTTCGTGAAAGCGCGATACGTTCGACTAACAACTTCTACACCTACACACGTCGGAATTTCCCCGAGTTTCCAGACCGATCGTCGAAACCGTTCGAACACAGCAGCGCAACGCTCCGCCGCGAGAAATTCCCTTCTGCCGGATTAAACGAACCGATCGAGCAAACGAATCCCTCTATTCCACGTTCTTAGGCGGTCCAACTGCGAATACCTTCGACGATTCTCAGCAGACCGATAGTTTAAAAGAACTCCAAGCATTCGCCACGCAAAGCGCGCTAAGCAAAAAACGAACATTCCGCTGTATCGTCCTCTTCCAAGCTGCCGACTTCTTTTTCCAGAATTTCCTTCCATTTAATACCGTTGAAATTTTCCTGTCTTACGATGACGCGACAAAAACCGACGTATCTCTTCTTCTTCTTCTTTCCTCTCTCTCTCTCTATTTCCTGATTGCCAGCTTACTTTTTCAGTCGTCCTTCGAAACTGAACAGGAATATTGTTCCCTCGGATACGCGCAAACGCAACGTATTACACCGCCTATGGAGTATGTTCGCCTCGGGTCGACAGGGGTCATGAATAAGAAACGGAAAGAATGGATCCGTGCTCATTGCGAGGAAAAATATGCGAGAGCGGTGATGCGTGGTGAGTCGACGAAACCGAGACAGTGGAAGAAATAGCAAACGAAGGTTAAGATTTTCTGCGTAAAAATTGGCAAAATTCAAAGCGAGAAAATGGAGGAAGCAAGCGCGACGAACAAAGGACGAAGACGCGAGAAGGGAAATGCGCAGGATGCCAAACTCTCGATTCCTCTGGCCAATTTTTTCTTGTCGAAACACCTTCGGTTCGCTGTCGCAGGATCGAAGATTAAAGTCTCGCCACGACTCGAACGTAATTACTTCAGTTCTCTTTCATCTTCGTCCTATCTGTCGCCTTGGGCAAACTGTAAGTCCCTTGCCGGGTCAACCCGTTCTCTAAAGGCTTTTAAGTGCGACAGTTTATTTGCTCGGCTGCGGTTCGAAAGCGGAGAAGACTCTCCAATGTCTCTGAGATCGAGCACCATCAGCCGTCGAACGAACATACGTGCGCGCAAAATGAGTTTTCCCCTTCTGTCTTCCACCTTTCTCGCATACGTAAGGATAAGTTCCTTTCTCCTCTCGAAAACACGCGGTTCCCCGAGCCAAGAAAATTCCTTTTAAAACTTCCAGTTACTTTTGCGCCGCGAGAATTCACCGTCCTTCCATCGTCGTTCTTGCTTCGGCTACACCCTATATATATTCCGCCTCTCTAAAATTCCACAGAGTACGCCCGGCTACGTTGGTAAAGCTTCGATGCTCATCGTCCTCTTCCATTCGCCTGCCTCTCTCCGTCTCCCTATCCCCTTTTGCTTCGGTTCTCCCGGTCTCTTGTTTGTACAAGAATAATGAGTCGCAATCTCGTTTAAAGCGAATACCGGAGTAATCGCAGGACTAGTATTTTCCAGTCAACGTAGCATCAACTGTGTTCGACAGATTTTGACGTGAAACAGAATAATTGAACCTCGATAGAACTTAACCGTTATTATGGCTCTCCTGAGACTCCATTCGATGATCAAGCATTTCAAGGATCGTCCTTGTCGTTGCCGTCTTTGGTTTGTTCGACGGGACTGTTCGCCATTTAAGCCGAAAGAAAATTCGTCTTGCCTGTCCTACCTAAACGAACGGAGTGTACATTCTTGGATTTACCATGATCGTGGTATAAACTTCGATCAAATCGAACGTTCCGTTCTCACAAACGCGTCTCTCTCCATACATTTGCATTTCGTGCCTTTTCTGTTCCCCGTCGCGGTACTCGCGTCCGTATCGTGTCGGATATCACAGCCGAAACAGCAGGTATAAGCGAAACCTGTTCGTCTTCCAAAATGATGATTCCATCGTTTGAAAGATTACAATAGGTAGGTCCGATTTCAATGGTGTACGTGATATCGAGACCGCAGTCGTATACGATCTCGGCAATTGGCTCTGTTACCTCTATGCGATCCCCTTTAAAGGGATACCTCTACAATGGATCCCAGTCGTTGGAATACTAACCGCGAATCGAAAGAGATTCATCGATCGATCGTTTTCCATGACCCTTTCGTAATCGAGAGCGCAAACACACGATCCCTTTCACGATCGTCGCTGATCTCTCGCTAGCCACCACGAATCGCGTCTGCTCTGCGATACTCTCTTAAAACGAATTTCAATCTCACGTATTGCATTTGCATGGCAAACTATTTATCGATAAAGTAGATAACTCGTCCGATCGTCCCGGTTTATATCCAAAATGAACGTTCGAAACGATCAGCGGAATAAGATAGAAGGAGACTGTACTTTTGATAAACTGAAAAGACGATTCATTCGTAGCGGAGTGAAACTGATCAAGCGTTCGGGATATTTTTCTGCAAAAAATAGATATATTAACTCAATACCTATACTCGATGTTTCGATCACCGATGCTTTGAAACCTAGTAAAATGGATTCATCCATTGAACCGACGCTGGTATTTTGGCTTTCATTTTTCTCATTCACCGCGGATGAATCATCCGCCCTGAACATCCAAGATCCGAATGTGTAAATTTGCCTTTACCAGTTATTTCATTCTCAAAAATTCTAATACCTTTATACCGGCACGCATACAATTTCTTCAATCAAAATTCCTCGAATTTCTCTGCTCGTACTTCGTACAGAGGGAAAGTTTTTGTTTGCTTTGAAAGAACCAATCGGTTTTTCAGCCTCCCGAAGAGAGAGTACGTCGCTGATTCCGAACAACCGTACTTGCAGTTTCGAAAGATAAACGAGTGCTCGCATTCGGCCATCCGTATACCGGCTCAGCCATTTGCAAAGTTAATCGTTACGCGCGTAAACGGTCGTGCGCGAGCTTCGCGTGGCAGTGAAATGTGACGACACAAACCGGACCAGCGGTACTACGCGTCAGTAATATACGTACGCGCGCGTTTAACTCCGCCTCGTATTCTCTATGTATACATATTGTATTTTACTCTCACCTTCGTTTTTGATCCGATAAACAACTTGCCGGTAAAGAAGACAATTTTTAGCGAAGAGTCGAAACGATGAATAATACATATCGATAACGATCCTCTTTTATTTGTCTCAAGTTGAAGAAATTTTCTAACGATACAGAGATACGATACGATGAAAAATGACGGACAGAAGGTGATAGGGTTAACTCGGAATGCCAATGCGACGACCACAGAGCGAAAATCCTCTCCGAAAGTTCTTTCGTTTCTATAACCTTGTTTCGAACTTGGCAAGTATAATACTTCGTGCGTGGTGAAATTCAACGTTGCCCAACGCTATCGCAAATCACGCTATGTATTCGCTTATCTCGGACATTGTTTCAGAAAGCTAGTTATCACTGTCAAAGTTCAAGCTCGTCATTCTTGTCTGGAAGTAGTTAGTAGTCTATGTAGACGGAACTTAGTTTAATGCAAGCTACAGAGAGGCGACAGGCTCTTCGATCGAGTACCCGTCCACTTTGACATTGATGTATCTACTACAGGCTATCAAGATGAAATTCGATTCTCTCTCTCTCTCTCTCTCTCTCTCTCTCTCTCTCTCGCTCTCTCTCTCTGTCTTTTTTCTGGCAATTACTAGCGAATTAAAATCAGAAAAACAAACAGAGCGGTAAAATGCCGAGCGTGCAAACGTCGAGAGTAATAAACGTACGCGCGAAATAAATTTAATCTGCACATAAAAACGGTGGTCGCGCTGACGCGGCAACTGGACTGGACTTTACTTGGTCCGGCCGGGAGCGAACGGACATCTGTAAAACGCACCACCATATGGCACATTCGTATCGTTCGTATCGACACCGATCGAGCAATTTTTGCACGGAACTTAATTTCGACCAGCGGTCGCCGAAACGCGAGCTAAACACATGACGTTGAGTCATTGGACCAAGAAAAGCCGAGGAATCTTGTTGACTGGCTGGCTGTCTGACTGCCGCGCATTTCGAAACGAAAACTCAACGAACAAGACGAGAGACAAAGTCGGGGAAAATAAGGAGACAAACGAAGAACGAAGAACGCGCAAAGATAGAATAGAGACGAGTCTCATCCATCACATGCGAAACACGAGGAATCGCATGGATAGCATTTTGCGGTGTCGGCCGTTGCTTCAGCAACCCTTTTTCGGCGTTTTGTTCCCAGATGCAGGCTTGAAAGCGGATTATGGTGATAAAGAGAAACGGAGAATCGCGGGAAACGAGAAAGGGAGGAAGAGAAAAGGTAGGGAAGGGGGGAAAGGTAGATAGGTGTAGGCGGTATAACCAAGGAACGATGGAGAAAGGGTAGAATGGAAGCAAAC
Source organism: Bombus difficillimus (assembly GCA_014737525.1). NCBI lineage: Eukaryota > Metazoa > Arthropoda > Insecta > Hymenoptera > Apidae > Bombus > Bombus difficillimus. The sequence continues at coordinate 144,562 of JACXIT010000006.1, read as the reverse complement.
CAGCCAAGCTCCCAGCTTTCGATGCATCCCATTATGGAAATGCGACCTCTCGCGGCTCTTGAAAATTATGTTGATGTTATGCGGGACACCCCTTCTTCGTGCATTCCTCTCGACCATCGCTTCCGCGACCTCCTCGATTTTTTCTCTCCTTCTCCCTTTCTACCGGCGGCCCTCGTCGAGGTTCAAGTTGAAAACAGTTTTCGGCTTATCTTGAATTCATAAAATACAATTATCTTTTTCTTCGCTTCTTTCGGCCGCTCGAACGTCGAAACGAGGGTCGATCTCCGGAGGCGCCGTGTTCGAGATTTTGGTTGCTCCGCGGTGGATACAGTCGTCGTTCTCGGCTCGTCGGCCTCCTTTTGTCGCTACCCGAGAGATCCTCTTAAACCGAATTATGACCGCAGACGCGTACTAGGACGCGTTTACACACACCGAGACGCGTCGAGGTCGACGAATGAAATACGAAGCTGGAAACGGAGACGGTCAGATGGAGCAGCAGCCGAGAGGAGGAAACGGTGGAATCGAGGTTGCAGGGTAGTTTCACCTCCGAGAATTCCGTGTCAAGATACTAGCAAGGAGTCGGAAGGAGCGATGGAGGCTGTGCATTACTCTTACGAAAGGAGTGACGATGTTATTCGTCTTCGGGACAGTTTCAGAGTGGCTTTGTCAAGAAAAGTCTCGATGGAAATTAATAACAACAGGGCGCTGTGTTGATTTTTCATTCTTTCAAACATTAGACACAACTCTTTAGAACGTATTTGACTCCTAAACGATTATTCGCACGTGATTCGAATCGATACCCGATCGAATGAACTTTCTTCTGCCTTATCCGAATACGAACTTTCATCGTACGAACGAAAGATCATAGACAGCGAAGCGAATCGATCAACTTGCCCTACATCGACTCCACTTGTACGAACTTGAGCTTGCTCTCGACTGGTTTTGTACGTACGCATAAACGACTTTTGACCCAAGACGCGTGCATTCCCGGAAGTTTTCAGTCAGGAAAAGTCACCCGCTGGTACCACATAGTTGTCGTGCTGTTCGCCATACTTTCCAACGTTGACGAAGTAACCACGGCATTGCAGTGCGACCTGATCAATCGGCGCGGTTTGGATTATTCGACCGCAACCACCGCCTCGACGAGTCATTGATAATATATGGTTCCATTTGCAAAAGGGTGGTTGCAGCGGTTCATTAACGCTTCTCCGTATGCGCAGGCCGTATAATCGATAAGATATATCGTTCCGAGAACCGAGAGCAACCGACAACCTACTCTCCTAACCTCTGGAGCCGAGCACATTAAACACCCGGCAGCGAACGAACGAACAGCGAGAAGAAAAGTATCCAGCCGGTAGTAAAGTTCCCATTGAACATTACGCGGAAACTTTCCGCGTTTATCTTTGCCGTGCTCCGGTGGTTTCGAAAGCGAACGCGACGCCAGAGAGTTTTAACGTTAACGGCGCGCGATTTTATTGCGACACTAAAATTTCCGTAATTGTCCGGCTTTTCCTTACCGTTCGCTCGTTTTTTACGCGTCTAATAAACTCTCTGCGAAAACGAGCTTGGAATACGCAGCCTTTCGGAGAAACTTTCTCCATATCGATACTCCACTTGTAGCTCTTCGTTCGTTTCGCGGTTCAACCACAAACGAATGAAAACTTGTCACATTTGTATCAGCTTCTATAGAAATTCGAGAGAATCGACCTTGTCTGTTTGTACTTTACAAGCCGCCCGTTTTATCTCTCGTATTATCACCATCGATTATCGTCAGATGGTGCAAAGTGTCCGACGATCGAATTCGAATGCACGACGTTTCCCCGTAACAAATTCACTGAAATTATTCCTATCGAAAATACCGTTTCGTCGATGAATTATCGATACCGAAATTTACAATTGGCAGAAAAAACGCGTTAAATTAAAAATCGACTCACCGGTGTCGGCGTACACGTGATTCCACCTTTGCCATTGCTCTTTCTCTCCTTTTTTCTTTTTTTCTTTTTTTTTTCACTAGCGGCAAATCATTGGAGGAGTTTATGCGCGGACAGCGAAAGCTGTACGCGTTCAATAACGTAGTTCCACGGAAAATATTCATGGGCCGCGCTCATCTGAAAGTCAAAAAATGGACGCTGAGTGAAAAGGCCGTTCACGCGCTGCTAAAAGCGTTATACACTCGACCGAAAGAACACGGGAGAAAATTTATTAAAAGTATAATAAGGTCGTGACAGAGCACAGCCAATATACCAGTTTTACGTTTATTTGCGTGATCTTGAACATTTTTAAAGAGAAACATCGAGAACGTGCGGGGGAATTTACCCGACGAAGCACACTGCGCTGCTGGGTTTGCGGGACACGTGAGTCTGACCATCGCTTTCCAAGATTTCCCGCGGAAACGTTTGCTCGCCTGTGCTTTTCGACCAACGAGGATATACGCGTGCTCCACACATACAAACGTGTAAAGCGTATCTCGCGAGGAAAAACTGGGATCAACTGAAACTTGTCGAGCAGTGCCGAGAGAAAAAAGCAACAAATAAATAACAGAAACGCATCGAATGCGCAAACATGACGTAGCGCTACGTTGCATTGTGTAGAACCAGCTACAGCTGCGTCTATAGAATTTTACGTTCATGCAACACCGACGATCCAGAAATGCTACGATTAGGGAAATTACAGTTGATCAGGGCGATGATTCTTTTCCGCAATGTCGTATATCTTAGAATGTAAGTTTAAATCTTTGAACCTAACAGGTTGTTTCCATTTTCAGTTATTTCGTATTAAAATTCTCCTCTTTAATTCTCTCTTTCCTAGGATCGAACGAAGAAATACAAAGACTGCATAGGGAAACAATGAAACTTCAGTTCTTTCGGATGTTTCGAAACAACAGATGAGACATTTCAACTAAAAAAAAAAAAACAGTAGCGATGTTAGAAGATTACAGGGAACAAATCAACGCTCTTACGACTGTAGGCATAACGTTCGTCGTTTCCATGCTCGCGCGAATCCAACCTAACTGGACGCTAACAACGAAATTGTACAGCGACGAAAGAGATTTCCTTCGAGTGGTATTTTGATCGATTTCGCTCTTGCTGTTGGAAACTGAAGGATGCACGCTTCTGTTTCCTACGTCGCGTCGTAAACTCAAACAAAGCAACGTTTGACCGTTACCGAGCTCAACGTGAAATATCCATTATTATCCATTATATCCGCGCTTGTTCGCGAGACTTTCGCGAGTAATAAAGCACCTTTACACGGTTATACAAGAGCTGGGAAACCGGAGCAGCTCCGTGTTCTCAAAGATTCCTCGGGGGAAAGTTTTCCTGTTTACACGAAAATGGAGTAAAATTATGCATACATGCAACGTACGCTAGCTTAGCCACGTTCGCGACGATAGTCGCGTAGATCCCGGCTATGACGTGTTTTGTCAGTGAGAACAGGTGAAAAGACAGCGAGACACGGTTACAATGTGAGATACAGAGAAGCAAAGCAACGCCACGCTGCCGTCTGTAACCATGGAAGGATGGTGAGAAATGAGCAAAAGAATCGCATAATTTTTCCCCCGGCGATGTTAAAATGAAATAGGAAGCGGAGGAAAGTGGAATCGCCGCCGTGTCGCTTGACGACAGACAAACAACCAGGTGGAACAACAAGAACAACGAAAGAAAAATAAACCGCCGGATGAAGTAAATAAAAGGAGATGGAAGTCGGATAAAGATAAAATTTAAGGATACCGAGTTACTTCGTAACGCGTGCTTTGTACTGGCCGAAAGTTTCGTATCTACAAATAATTATTACTGTAGAGAGTATTTCAAAAAATTGAGATCAAATTTCAGAAGCGTGCAGTATCTATCGAAAGAAACAAAACAATTTTGATAAACGTGGGACGAAAATGTCATTAGTTTCGAAGTTACAAGTTGTGTAGAATCATGCGACGCTGAGCAAGCGAATTGAACGTTGTTCCTATCCCCGTGCCGACTTAAATGCCATTTTCTGAACAACAGACATTACGTCTGATACATATCGACTTTCGAAAGACGATCTTCGTTAAAGACAAGTTCGATGAGTTTTATTTCCATCGAGGGAAGGTAGTCGAAAGCAGCAATAGGAATAACTTTTACCAGTTTGGTAATTAAATTACGCGATTAAATTGATCGACCTCTGTGTCCTGGTTCGACGGAAAGAAATGGACTTTTTACCAAATATATTTCACAGCACATGGTAACGTCCCTGAAGGCACTGCCCGTTCTTCGCTCGATTTCTGAATTCAAACGTTTTCTCGCATTTCGCAAAATGTATTTAATTTCCTTTCAGAAATGAGAGAAGTCGATACGGCTGGATTTCTACGTTACGTTAGGTTCGACTATCGTTCCCGAACATCGCAGGATGACGTCGTCTAAAAATCTCTAGGTCCTTCGAAAAACCAGTCAATTTCGGAGAATTCGAAGCATGAAAAAAATAACGAGTATCGTAGTCGACGAATGTTAGATAGTTTATCGAAATTATATTCTGCGATTCTATCGAAACTTTCTGATTGTTGGTTGCAACTCTGATTGTTTGATCGTAACTTTGTGCTCCGGTATATCGTTAGAATTCTGTTCGATGGCTTGAAACTCTCTCTGTCTCTCTCTGACTGTATATTTGAAAACTACCGATGTCTTATTAAAACTTTGCCTGTTCCGTTGTGTCCAAGATTTCGCTAACTCTTGTCCCCCCTAGCGTATTTTCTAGCGACAATTTTCCATGTTTCTCGATACGATCGAATTGGCAAACAAGATGGACGTTCTATCGTGTAGTATTTGCTATAGGTGTGGTATAGTCGAACAATAGGCTGACTGGCGACACGTGCAAGATAGTATCGGTGATAAATCTTAAAGCAATTAACACCGGCGAAGCGACACGCAGCTCGCTTTGGCCCATGAGCGTGTCAGTACCATTGGGTCGTGCGCCTTTCCACAGCTGCATATAATTAAAACGCGCTTAACTCAGCTTACATTTGCATATGTGGTCAGCGGAACCCTCCCGGCGGAGCAATCCTCCCTGGTGCGACTCGACGCGTCGTCTGTGTCGCGTGCACTGCCCCGAAAGAGAGCAGAAAAATGGCCAAGGGAATTACACGTAGGTCGCGACACATTGCGCGCTCTGCGTAAATAATTACGTTGCGGGAGGTCACAGCGTATGGACGCAGAACCCAGCAGACCGTCCGAATCTTGCGCAACCATCGCAACTGGAGATGAACAGCGTGCTTTAACCGAACAGAATAATTAAACGCCGACAGCAACCCGTTCGTGTGTACGACGTCGCATCTACCTGCAGTGGCGACAATATCTGCGCGATTTTACGGCTTTCAACGAAACAATAACGTTTCGACGGAGAAATCTCCGTCTGTGCAGCAAGTTACGCGGTGCGTTCACTGATTTACCAGATAGTTTACATGCACGACGAAATCGTAACCGACCATAACCGAGAAATATACGCTCAGAATATCTATAAAAGTCGTGCATCGCGTCGATTCGACCCGACTCGGCTCGGTTTACCTTTGGCTGGGTGGGTCGTACGATCGCAACGGACTATATCGACACCGTGGATGAGAAACGCGAAAGCACGCCGTATGTAAAAACAGACATTCCGCCGTAAAACGTAGCAACGACTTTGCTTTTACGACGGCGCCACGGATGAACCTTCCGCGGTTTAAACGTTCGTTGTTCCTCTTTAATCGGTGAGTCATCGTTTCGCGCTGTTTGTTTCACGCTTGTCTTGCGTTTAAATACGACCAGATAGTTTCGGATTTTCGGTTCCATACGTTTTATTCGCGAGATTCTTGCGGTACGAGGAGAAACGAGAAACACGTGCGACTCGATTTAACTCTTTCGAGAACTAATGGCATAATATATCAAAGATAACTTTTAGAAAGACTACCAAATTGTTATAATTTTTCTGACGCCGGAATCTATTCAGATATAGGGTTCTATAATAAATGGAACTACATATCTCATCTTTAAAATTATGCTTAATCTATTTTCTTCTTTGAATGAATTATAGACCGTAGTACATTATACCGCCGTAACCATTGTTAGAAGAAAATCAGTCTCAGAATTATCTTTGGCTTTTTTATATCGAACGAATAAAACGACGTGAATTATGAGAACCATTCGAAATAACAAACTACAAGGAACGTCCAACAAACTCGAATAGTAACAGAGATGATTACATACAAATCAGGCTGTATCCTCTTGAAACATGTACGAAAAATGACAAATTCCTGGATCTAATTATCCAATAGATAATCCGTCATCCTACGAGTTGCCGAAGGATCAAACATCCGAATGAAAATATCCGTTAGATTTGACGCAATTCGGTTCGACTAGTCAGCGCACCTTGCAAGCTTCTCAGAGATCGGCCGCTCGTGTAGGAATTCTTGGCACGCTGGGAAATATTCTTGGAGAAGATTATAGACGAGAAACGAAAACATCGGCGCGCGTAAAGATGCAGCTGCTTTGGAAATTGCAATAGCAAATTTTCTGACAGACAGAAATTCTCAAAGTCGCAAGTTCCGATATCCGATTAAACGATCCATTGAACAACGCGTATTATACTAACCCGGCAACTCTCTCGTAAAGTTACCGATGGTTTAAGAACGACTTTTTCAACTAATTGCCAATTTAATGTTAAATCGTGCCATCGCCTAAGTGTTCGTAATTCTTTCCAGTGGTCGCACGTGCTCCAATCGAGAACCGACTCGATGCTCAAAGCGAAGAACACGAAAACCGTCCCCACTTGAAAATAAATCGCAATTACGAGGGAATAAATTCACGTGGCGACGTTCATCGCGTTAATCGTAGCCACGCGAACTTAATCGCCCGTTAAAATTTACATTTTTACGAGGGTTTTCGCTTGTCACGGAACGACGGATTAAAAATAAAACAACCAGCCGAAACGGCTAGTCGAATAGTTGGTCGTTCGCTCGTTTGCTTTATCAACCGGTTAACGCGCGTTTCCGCGCCTATACGTGACGATCGTCGCTTCTAACAACGTACCGGTTATCGTTAGAAGACCGACCAGTATCAAGAGTTAAACACGAACATTGGATATTTCATGAAACGTAATGTTACTTTGGCCAGAATGCGAAAGCCCAGCGAGACAGGGCGCTTCGTCCCAAAAGCATTTTGTTGTTCGAAGAGATTGCTATGGCGAGATGGTATGACGTAATTACCGGTTGGGCTTTTAGAACGGCAAATTTGCTTCGATGTTTCCTGGAGAGGTCGCCTAACCTTACCACTTAACTTCTCCCACGGTTAAACAGAGAGCAATCGTCTGAAAGTATCTTCGCAACGCGTATCCTGTAAAACTTGTAGCTCCTCCGCTTTTCCTCTTTCAGTCCCAAGGAAAACTCCCATTCAACGAGATTGGAATAATTAATTACACCCTCGCGGCAGCGGAACGTCGGGCCAGAACGATAAAATATGTACGTCCGACTCGTCAAGCTCGACGGACTATCCAACGAAAATGAATTGCCCGGTTGCGCTACGAGGTAAGACAGTCTCGCTTCGGTACAGTTGCTAAACCTTTGGGTATCGCCGTGGGAGCATTTTAGCAAAAATGGAGGAACGAATGGAGGAGTACGCGAGGATAACCTCGGAGGAGAGCAACCAACACCCTTCTCCTAACTAAGCGCGCTATTTTGAGCAATCCAGTTAGTTAGCAGGAGCAGCACGTCGAGGGATTTATCTTCGAGCATGGACTGCGGATGGCTTAAGATGGCGAAGGATTCCGCCTCCTTTCGCCTCCGCTTTCGCGGACTTCCTTCGCTCACCGGATGAACTTCAGTCACACGTAGCCTGCTCGGACCGAGCTGAACCGAGCCGAACCGAGCGAAGATCGTCCGGTAAAACAGCGTCAGAGGAAAGCTCGCGTTTACCAAACTTCCCATACCATTGCTCTTGTTAGCTCTCCCTATAACCAGTGGCTGGATAATCGTGTCTACATAGCCGCACCTCCTTCCGTTTCTCCGTAGTCTCGTCCTCTTACGCCTCGCGGCCTCTTCTGCTCAGATATAACCCTGTACATATGTATTTGCTTTGTGTATCTATGAGGTTCGCCGGTGTCAACCCAAGATCACGTAGGATTTCACCTCGTAGATTCGTTATTCCAGCCAATGTAAAGGGAGATTTCGGGGCAACGATTATCGCGGAACAATCGCGTTCCCTGTCGAATACACGTATACCGCCTGCAACTATCTCGGAAGTGTCGCTACCTTTACGTCTTCATACGGTCCCAAAGAAAAGCAAACGAATAAGTCGAGGGATATCGAGTGCGGTCCTCGTCCCTTTAAGCGATCTCTAAAGGCACGTTAGCCGGAGCATCTCCAATGTTTCGGTACTCTGGATACAAAAAAGTTCACAGGGGGACTGTATCGAAGAGATTTCCACGAGAGGCCTTCAAAGCGACCTCGACAAAGCGAACGACACTTCGATTCGCGGTGGTTCCGTGATCCGCTACTCGCAAAGGCTATCTTTGATGCGTTTCAAACAAAGACAAACATTGACCAAGAATTTGAGAGAAAAGAGGACCGAATTTATACGTACGTATGCATAGAACGCAGAGGAAAACGTTTCTCTTCGGATATCGGTGCTCGCTTCGTCCGTCGCCGATAAGAACTAGCCGACGCTATCTGTTCGTGAAAATAAGGACGTGATTCGCGTCCCACCCTCTCGTAATCGGTAGCTTTACCACGAACGCGCGAAGGAAAGAGGTTTCGCCGACCGCGAATGGTGCAACGTTTCTCTGGAAATAAATCTGTCTCTTCCCGTGGGACTAAACCGGATTTATTTCCATGACCGTAACTTTAGTTGCACCGGTGCGTTCATATAGGTCACGCCCGTACGTCTCCACAGTTTGGACGTCGCTTAAATCGCCGCGTCGATACTTGCGACACAAGCGCCGGTTCCGATGGCTCCGACCGCGATGATCAACCAACCGACGCCTGCTCTTTTAATCCGATCGGTAAACATTCGCGGATCAACGACTCTTTCGACTCGATTTCGTCACCTGATCGACAGTCCGGTTACGTAGTCGATATTTTCCCTGGAAAAGGAAAACAACCCCTTTGGTTCGTTCGGCCGTAGAACAAATACCTAAACGCGTTGCGTGGCTGGCAGTCTGTTTCAACGGGATCATAGGGCAAAAACCATGGCCGCCGAAACTTGGAGTTTCTGGCCGATTGCCCGGTTGCGGATCCACGACCGTAACGACGCACAAATGATTTGCGAACACGGCAAAAGGATAGGACGATCGAGCGAGCGGAAAACCGAGTAAAGCACGAGCGAAACGACGGAACGAGAGAGCAAAGGGGAATGGGAAACGTGCACGAGAAACACACTTTCAGGAAGAAACATTCGTCTTAGGAGGTAAGGATTATGTTCGCGAGTGATCTCATGCAAGAACGCTATAAATTCCGTGGCTCGGTGGCGAAAGGGGTTGCCAGCAAATGGCCCTATGAAATGCCCGCAATTTGGGTAATGTGCCGTTGTAACGAGCCCGTGGCTAGCCTCGATTCACCGCGAATAAATAAAGTTCAGAGATGCGGCTGTCCGGCACGCGTTCTTCTACCTTCTTCTCCACCCCTCGAGCAACCCATCTCGACTGTAGCTCGATAAATCAATAAAATTGCCGCGTTTCTCGAATTTATACTTGAGATAATATTCTCGTTTCGGGGATGAGTTACAGTTGCGGCACGTTCGCGATAAGAACCTTTTTTCGTAGACTTACAACGATCCTACCGTTTAACGACCCTCTCCATATTCACCGTTGTGAATGCGAGAACTGTTTCGTTAGATCACGCCACGCGATATCGGTCGAAGGTGATTTGAAATACGACGGATGATAGCAGACGCTTCCTAGCGAAAATATACGAACGAGCTAATAGCTGCGGCAACGTGAACGTATCGATTAACTCGAACCGGTAGTTCGTTAGTCTATCTATTAGCTTTTACTCGGTATCGTTACCTCATGGTAAAACATTAAATCCGAAGATCATGTTTTAATGCATCGCCGTTTACCGTTCGACGTTATTTCGTTTCGCCGTGAAATCCACGGCCCGGCGAGATCGTAGCCCGTTAACTGGTGCAAAAATCAAAGCAACGAATCGGTGACCTGGATTTACGAACGTGTTAGTTTCAACGAAAAATCGAAAACACATTGAAATAAAATTTAATCCCTGTCGAGCGAACAATTTGTCGTTCCATCTGCCGCGGATAAACTCGAATATAACTCGTCCAGAGATCCATGTAATTTCTCTCGGATACGTCGATAAGTGGCTTAAGTTGTAATGATTAATGCCTCTGTGTGATTAATGTCCTCGACCGAAAGTACCTTAGCAAACACGCTCCTTTGAAGAGCTTAAATTATCCTACGAGAATTTCACGCAAACTACGTTTCCGTCGCATTTGTCGAAAATACTTACAGCGAAACGTAACTTTGTTTATTCGAGATTTATCATCCAAAGCGAATACATTCGAAATGCCCGCCTACCGTGGCCATAAGTAGTCGCTACTATTTTATGTATCGAGAAAACGCCACGAATATCAAGATAAACTAGCGCACCGTCTGCGCATTATTTCAAGAATATCGGCTTGACGTCTTACTTCTTCAAAGTAATGTCTCCCTTCCGGAAATCCTACACACACGCGCGCGCGCGTGCGCGCACACACACACACACACACACACACACACACACGCATATAACTGTACGTACTTGTGTAAATGTATTTTCACCGGCAGACGAGAGTCATATAAAAGTAACTTGCGCGTGAAACATTAAAAGCTCTACGGGATACGCGTGCAACTAACGCGAATGAGTTTCAAGCGTGGCTTGTCAAATGTTACGTTCGTTCGCTGCACGTATCTTCATACGGGACACGTTCAGTAACGCGAATTGGAATAAAGTCATCGGATAGTTGGACGATAAGGTAATCCAAATCGATGGCCGTTGTTGGTCAGGCAGAAACTCGTTAAAGCAAACACGATCGGATCGCGCAACGTGTCCTACGATTGTGCGCTGTCGGTGTGTCAAAGCGAAGCGTCATATAACGTTAATGTCGTATCAAAAGCCTTATTGATCTTAATTAAGTGTCTCTACTTAATGGTCGAATATCGATCAGTCTAGGTCTGGTACGCCCCTTCGCGGTGGTGGGTCAACGATCCCTTCTTGCGAATTGCGAATGATCGATGGCGAACGTCATCGGGGACCGACCACCGAGTGATTTATTGGTTTCGATCGGCCACCATAATACGATGTCCCTCGTCCTTTAGGGCACACACTGTCTTCGGGTTCATCCATTTCGAGCCAACTCCCTATCGACGCGACCGTTATATTTATGAATTCTCTATGATGGCTCGCACCTTTCGCAACGTTCACGAGAATATCCTTTGATCGACGATGCAAATTTTTCCTCGAGGAAAAGGAAACTAATCCACCGGTGCTGTTTAGACGCTGCAACGAAATCGTTACTCAGCGTATTCTCGCGGTTATCGGAACGACAGTTCGAGATATCGAAGAGAAACGTTTTAAAGGGTACAAGAGAAAATTCGTTTCTCACGGAACTTTCCTCGTTTTTCCAACCAACTACGACGCCGCACTACCTTTTCTTCCAATATCCATAGTCTGCATATGCAGCTCGAACTGAGACACTGCGATCCAATTTGCATATCCCAGCGTCTATACGCGTGATACGCGCACCCGAGAATCTAGTCAAAATGCGATAAACGAACGAAAAGTGGATTTTTCCTGCAAAGAGTCGCGAAACATTTGCCATTGTACCTTCTTACCTTGGCTTCTCAATGAGACATAAAAATTTTACGAAGCAACGTTAATCGAACCCAGAGTAAATATCGATCCGTTTCCTTTTCGTGCTGCTTTAAATCACGGCGGTTCGAGTGCTCGTGAAAATTAAATGAAGAGAAGAAAATGTACGAGGAGAATCGGGCAGAATTGGATACCGAACTCCGGGGTTTGCGAGAGATCGAACAACCAACGAGATACAGTCACTCAAAGTATCGTAATCGTAAGTCCCAGATATCGTTATCAGAGTTCATCTTCTTATCTATCTCGGTTGGGAAAGACAAAGGGACGCGAAAGTAAAAAAGAAAAAAAAATCTCCGATCCAGTTACGATCTCGAATTTCCTTTCTGCCACCACCGTTACGATATCGCGCCATATGTTACGATCAGTACCATTTTTATCCTTCACCGATATCGATTATTGCTTATACCGTTACCTTCCTAATTCCTCTCCTATTTTCCTTTTTTTTTTTTCTTTTTTTTTTCGATCGATTTACCTTCTCGTCGCTTTCGTTCGTATTTTATGGATCGAACAGAGGAACGCGCACTGGCGGAGAACAATCGCCACGTGATACGATCGGATCGTTTCACTTTCAGAAAAAATCCACATTTACGTATCATCGATAATTTGTTTTCCTTTTTGGATGAAATAACAGCCAGCGGTTAATTAATCGACGCGTTACATCGAACGAGAGCATACAACGATGACCTAACGGCCTCGGAGTTGGTCTATTTGCACTTTATTAATGCCGATAGATTTGACGCTAATTTCACCGATACCAGCCTCGTTTCTATCTGCAATTCAAATGGGCTACTATACGCCGCGCGTTCACCGCGAGCCTGATCCTAACCCCCGCGACAATACGCGCATTATGTATTTTATATCAGCGGCGGTAATTTATAACGTAATTAATATCGTGTCACCATCCGATATTCGGAAAATAATTATCGCAATGAAGTTCAAAGGCTGACGAGCGCTGCCGCTGTGTTCGACATTTGGCGATAGTAACGAGGTAAGCCCGGTGATGATGATTCATGTACGGTATCAACGATGAAATTCAGCATGATTTGACGAGAATTGTTCGCGTGTAAATCAACTGAGACGAATTTCTAACGAGAGCAGAGAAAGGGAAAAGAGATATTAGCGAACACCGGGTAAAACTGGTACTACGATGGTCGAGAAAATTGCGGCGTGCAGCCCGCGAATCGGAGCCTGGGCAATAAATTACCCTGAAGCCAAGAAGATCGCGAACCGCTTGAATTTATTCCCGGATTATCGTCAAGTTCCTTTCGAGCATCGTTTTCCTGGTCGGTCCATTGTTTTAGTCCGCTTCCTCGAGTCCGGTTCTTAGATAAAGACGTGCTATTATTAAAATTTGTCGGCAAATGGCAAGAGGGAAAAGGACGTGGAATTTAAGGATCGAAGAGAATCGAATCGGCCGCAGCATGCACATTCAATTTCCCGACGACGGATCGTTCGTGACTCGTATCTATCGTTCGACCGACCGACCGCCATTAGCCTCCTTCGTCGTCCATTCATCCCACATCTCCACCGTTTTTCACATTTCGCTAGAATGTCAGTGGAAGTCAGTGGATGTTCTAAAACGGGTAACGACACGAAGCTCCGGAAAGCTACTCGTTTAAATGCCTCTGCAGTCTGTAGGATAGTCTTAAAATTTGATGCTGTCGACCACCACTGTGTGATTCTTGTCGTCAGCGATTCTGTCCTCTCGATGTTCGATCGTCGTTTATTTCCGTATAAAAATTCGTACGCGATCGTAGCAATTTTAATCGCGACAGTTTTTACGGACATACTCGGATACACGTACTTCGAATATTTAAATATTAGGATGAACATCGAGAGTAAGAGACTTAAAGGCGAAACTTTGAGAAAATTGGAAGGTACGGGCATATTGCGTCTTCGGTTTCTGTGGCTTGCGAATTTTACGTCGATCGAAAACAAGTTCAGTTTGACAGGACGGAGGAAGAATTTTCACGATGATTGGGGAAAGGAGAAATTAATCGACAGCCGCGAAGTATACCGCGGCGTCCGACTGACAGCTCATTTTCCGCGTCTAACTGGTTCCGCAACTTTTCATAACATCGACGCGAAGGACGGAGCAGCAACGGAGTAGCTGCCTTATCCCGATTCCGTTTATCGATAGGCTAATTAAGGGTCGCGAGATAGCGTTGACGCGCGACTAAGTCACCGGTTCGATCAGACGACCACATAATAGGTAATTAGAGGAGGATCTACCGGCGAAACAACTGCTAATTAACGGTGCTTCCTCGATGCTAGACACGTTCGTGTAGTTGATGGTTCGGCTGCGTTTCACGTACACTTTACCGATCCCGAAAACACGACCAGCCAGCTAGACACGACCGGCATCGACCGACAGCGAATTTCTTTCCGGAATCTTGTTTGGCCTCGCGTTTTACCGATGCGATACGCGGCAGCCCGGTCTCCTGTCGCTGTTCCTGATTGCGAAACCGTCCGTCTCATCGCTAATTACTACATCAATTAGATGCAACGACATCCTCGAGAATCAGAGGCAGCCAGGTGTGTTTAAAGTACGCAATTTTCTCGACTAGCCGAGGGGGAAGGCGCGACGAAATACCGAGAGATGCAGCTCGAGACTCGACGGGCAAAGAGGACCTATGGAGACCTCTGAGGGGGCTCGTTATCCGTGTGTACGAGGTTCAGACAAACAGCCTCATTTGTCACGCGCTGACCTCCCCGCCGACCTTCCTCCTTTCCACCCTTTCTCTTCCCTTCCTTTCCCTTATCCAACTTCACTCGCCTTCTCTCTTTCTCTCTCTCTCTTCTCTTCTCTTCTCTTCTTCTCTCCTCTATTCCTTTCTCGTCTCTTCTCGACGTCTCTTGCCTCGCCTGTGCGTTACTGACAACCCAGTCAGCCGAAACGTCAGCCAACCAAAAACCCCGGACCTTGACGCTTGCTAATTTCATCCCTCGATCTCTGCTGTCTAGCGTCGAAAAAACCTTTTCAATTCTTGTGTTCGAAGCGAAAACGAAACACGAGGCGAGACTTCTATCGCTTAAGAAGATGTATCGACAGAATTGCTGAAAGTGAAACGAATTCTGGAATATTCCCGGTGATTGGGATTCCTTGGAAGACATTGACAAAATGTTTACAAATCATTCGGTTTAGCCGTTCTTCGTTTCGTGACTATTGAGCTTGATCGATCTACAACGAGTCAAAAATTCGCTGTCCTGTCAACGCTTAAGAAGAAACGTTTATCGCGACATCGCATTTATTGGGTATAACTCGTGCGTTATTTGAAAACTAGAAGAAAGGATAGCAGTATCTTACTGTAGAAAATGATGATGCGATGAAACGAGAAAAAAAATATGAGGATCGTTAAAGAAGGAAATGGTAAAAGTGGTTTGATACCGGCACGTGTCTGGCAACCGTCTCTGCTTTTGCCGAGCTTTCGCGGAGAATAATTTCGTTCCTGTGTATGTTCGCGAATCCCTGTGAATCCCCTTTCGAGAGAAGAGAACCGTAGTGGAATACGAAGATACGGTCGTGTTCTCCAGATAGAAAACAACTTTTAATTTCGTCCGGCGTTCTTGATTTTCCGCTCGATTTCGGTTTCGCTTTTATTGAATCGAAGGATTAAAAAAAAAATTCCTAACGTCTCGTTCAATATAAACGTAACCTGTCTAGAGAAGCGAGCCTTGGTCCCATTTTAACGAACAGTCCGTATCGAACAATTACAAGGAAGTAATTTCTTAAGCTCCGAGGAATATTCCAATTAAACTGGAACTCGCCTAGCAGCCAATAACGATATTACGTTAAATACCGTCGCCAAGTCGTCAAAGTTGCTATTCATCGAACTCGAGATTCATCCGTGCTATCGACTGAAACGCCAACGAATTCATTTGTAAACCTGCACACTCGTGGAAACTTTCGCCAGGGTAGAAAAGCGGTTCCACGATAATGCTCTATCACCAACTCGCTTTTCCGAGACACTGACCAACCGGAAATTAAAATAACTCTGCATAGCTTGTACCACCTATCGTAAATGCACAGAATGGACCGTTTTATCTGGCAACCCGATAACTCGCTTGTAATTTACATTACGCAGAGAACTATTCCAGCTTGCCTTGCAACTCGAAATAACGCAAATAGAATAGAAACTGCGCGAAACAAATGTTTCCAAAAATCTATGTACCGATCGAGAACATATACGAGAACCCGGTTAAAGTCCCGAAATGTTTCGTTCTACAAGGAAATAATAGACGCACAATGTTTTTCGTTTTATATTATTATTTTTGAAGTTCGTTGAATTATGATTTTTGAGTTTATCGAATTACGCACGAATATAATAATAGAGATAGAACGAAACGAATCATACTTAATTCAATAGAATAATATAAAACAGAAATTGTTGTTCATCTATCCTCGCCTTATGAAACGAAAGAAACTTTTCGGACAACCTAATATATGGTTTCTAAAATCGATATTAAAATAATCGATATTCTATGACACTTATTGAATGGTTGAATTGAACGAACGGATAAAAGGTGCGTTCTTCGAGCCGGAATATGCTTAAACCTGCTTAAATCTTCGATATCGTCTGCTTAAGTAAGCGACATAAACCGACAGCGAGCGTAAAGACGTTTCGTTTACAAGCAATTTCCTCGTAGTATGTACCTTGAGGCGTCATTAAACGTCAATTTCAACTAAAATGTCTATCGATAATATAGATTTGGAAATCAAACGTAGGAGGTAGACGAGCGTGGTCGACTGATCGATGCCCTGAAATTTCTATAAACGATGCCGCGCCACGAAATCGACGATAGACGGCGATAATGTATTAGGTTCTTAATTAAATTGATTCGATTGGTCGGCAAACATATTTCAAACGCAATCTCGTTTGTGGTAAGCCAGCCACAATAACTTCGATCCATAAATGAACGACGGGAGTGACAAACGTCGGTAATAATAGCAGGACGAGTGTATTTTTCAAGTGTCCAACTTTCGTCCGAACCAGATGAATCTGTCGGATCGTGAAATCATTATCGATCGCTATAAATGATAATTAACCCTTAAGCGGATTGAAACCGTAGCATCGTTGCAACTTTAAAGGAAATCTTGCTGCGTGTAAACAGATATAGTTGTTTCAAGATTCATCCTCGATTGTCTGTTTATGCGCGTAATACCGTAGGGGAAGATTGGTTTCCATCTATCAATATTGTAGAAACGAATATTAAATAGAACGATCGCATTGTGGGATTTTCCAGGTTCCTGTACGTTTATTTGCGTTTATACGTTTATTGTACAGAACGAAAGGCTGTGTTTACGATTGAGAAGCTTGCCAGAGAAAAAGTGCGTAGTAGATCCGACACCGAGTGTATTTTCTAGCCAAATATTTGAATTATTATAAAGTTTTTATTTGCTTTGTAAATGTAAGGAGAACCAAGGATTCGTTAAAAGCTATTATGACTATACTGTTTAGAATTAATTTCGAATTAATAATAAAATTAGCAAAACTTTTGGCCGACAGATATATCCAATAAAAAAAAAAAAAAAAAAACGAATATTTCAGATTTCTGCAAAATTCAATAAAATTGCGTGTAATATGAACGAGACCATTTAAACATAGCTAACGTATACCGCGCATTGTAAAGTATCATTAAATAAATTGACCGAATAACTGAAAATGTAATAATAATAATAGCATGAAACGGGCGAATCGTTACAAAAACACGCATGCAGTCAGGTGACACTTCGAAAATACGATTACGTGCTAAATAAAAACTGAAAATTCACTTAATGGATTAAGCTACTGTGGAAAAACATAATTTAATTGGTGGGATTTTGGCTCCGTTAAATATTTGCTGTAGGAAATAAGGACGAGCGAGGCGTTATTTCGATTTACGATAATAAACATGCATATCGAAGTAATCAACGGAACAAAGATCACCGCAATTAAAGCGATAGAATCGATAATACGATTATAAAGAGTGACGCGTTTACAGCACGATTATGCCACATTATTATCGATTGTAAACAATGCTTGGCATTAAACTATATCGAGATTTATGAATCGATTATCGTACACGTTACTCACGGTACATCCTCCCTTTTATTAGTTATTATTTGTTCTCCGTTAATTTATTTATCTCGGCCATTACGACGCAATGGAATTGAAGTTTAGCAAAGGCAAATTGTTCGA
This sequence comes from Bombus difficillimus, assembly GCA_014737525.1. Taxonomy (NCBI): domain Eukaryota; kingdom Metazoa; phylum Arthropoda; class Insecta; order Hymenoptera; family Apidae; genus Bombus; species Bombus difficillimus. The sequence continues at coordinate 126,526 of JACXIT010000006.1, read as the reverse complement.
ATACCAATTGCGCGCACGCTCGCATAACGACAGTTGAAATTGAGATTTTATTGACGCCAGCCAGTACGATAATCTGGATCGCATTTACGTTAATCTATACGAGCGATGATGTAACGATCGTCGATGGTCCATCCTTCCTCCATTTCCTCCGCTGTACCCCGTATTTCCTCTATCCGAAAATCAAATTTGAAATACCTACGTGAAATTTTGCCACGTTCCACCTACTCAGCTGATCTTCTTCCATCTACGCGTGTACACGATTTCTTTTGTTACGTAAATTATTGTTCCGAGATGAAGAAATACGATATAGTTATTTTCCGTTACATTTCCGTCACAGTATAACGAAAACTGGCATCTGGCGTTCGCTGATTTTCACAAAAACAGACCTAGCTCCGAAACCAATCTAATCGATAGCATCTTTTTAGATATTTTTGCCACCCTAGTAATCCGTCCTTTCGAACCGTACGAAAAGATTTACGCGATTCCGTCATCGAATAAATAGCGTCCATTGTGAATACAGGCAATAAAGAATTAGCAAAAGATGTTCTTTTGTATCGTACGGTTCTACTTTGTACGTGATTAAAGTCCTATTTGAGAAAACGATATTTCACGTACATCAACCTAATAGGTAGATCGCGGCCGATACATTACTCCGCGATATGTTACTCAACATTATGCAGCATCGATATTCTGATTACCCATTAATCCCACGATACATCATTCGATGATTTCAGAGTGCGAACCGTCCAATGTACGTAAGCCATCGAACCGTTACGCGTTCAACTTGAAACATCAGCCTTCGAGTTATTAGCCAAATGGAATAAGCAGCATCGAGTATAGGTTGCTATTTAACCTACGGTAACAGAGTTAACGTCGATTCTAACCCAAGTTGCCATTTTTCTCCGCGTTCCTGGAAAATGCCTGGTGCCGACAACTTGGCCGGATTTCCCGATACTAAGTTACAACGTAACGGTGAAACGAATTATTTTGACGCGGATGAAATAACGTTAATTGGGCGGCTGGTGAAAAAGTTGACGCGAAATTAGCAAGGCCCGACGAAATTAGACTGGTATAACTTTCTTCTCTTTCGGATATCTCATTAAAATTGTTTAGTGCTTGCCAACTCTCGCAACGATATTACGGCCACCTCGTTAGCCGGTAGAATGGATAGCTACGTCGATGTACAATGACATTATACCCAGGAGAACCACAGCCCTGTTAAATAAAGCTCGCTTATGTTTTGACAAACTCAAGTACTCGAAATGAATAAGCCGCGAGAAATTAAAACGAACAAAGTCGCGAGTTGGCGCAAAAATGTCATACTTTCTAAAAACGTTGTCGAATAGAAAGCTGAAATTAATTTTAATCTGACAGCCTTTGATTAAAACCTTTTCTTTTCCCGTGTACGTACATTCGCCAACGATCCTCCGACCCTGTCGAACATTCGAGAAATCAATTTTCCTTACGCTATTCCGACAGCGAAAAAAACTTGTTCGCAACGTATTTTAACTTTCCGACGCTCAACCGTCTTTGATCTGACGATACTTTACAGCGGCACTTACAGTGGCTTGGAACCTGTCAAGAATTTATAAATACCGTTATCTTGAAAATTTCCGTGGTAGTACAAGACGATTCCAATTCTCGGAGATACCATATTTGACTATACAAAGTAAATTTCATTATATGCGCGCGATAAAAACTTTTCTTGTTTCAAGCTACTTTATATTCTAACATTTTTTCAGAAATTTCAAGTGAACTTTCGAGAGATGGTAATTTTTGTACACGTTTCACACGCTTGTTCTATGTATCCTACGTCATCCGAGGATTACATTACGCAAATTTGAAGTTGCCACGAAATGATTATTTCGTGAATAAATTAGAAAAGACAAAAAATAGTAGAAATTTGTAAACTTACACGAATATAAGAGTGGCCGATAATTATACTCGTGATTTATATATGTAATATCGTGGACGAAAGGCCTAAGAGATACCGGGCGAACCTTAAACGATGTCCCGAGAAAGCCCAAGTGTCGACAGGCCCAACAATGTATCGTCGGTCCTTCGATCGAATAGTTACGCGGAAAACACGTGTGTAATGTAACATCAACTACACCTCGATCTGCATCAGAGGCCGGGCCGCGCTTCGGAACCGATGGGCTGATAGAAATAAATATGTGACGGCACTCGGCGACAATGTATTTCAGCGAAGCGAAGCGCCTAACGAACCCTCGATATCCCAACGGTCCTTTCGCCGAATATTCGAGAACGCCTAACAAACGCGTGGATAGTGGGGATATCGAGGGATGACAAAGAAAAGAAACAGATGAGTTAAAAAGTAAAACTGTAAGAGTCAGTCTAAAAAGGTCGCTCCTAGAGTTCGGAACTCAAGCGTAAACCAAGTGTGAAGAAATAAATTCTGTCTTTTCATTTCTTTATTTTTTTTTCTTCTTCCTTTTTTTATTATTTTACGTGACAGTAACATCGACCGCATCTCGATCTACATCAGAGACCAGGCCGCGCTTCGGAACTGATGGGCCGATGATAGAAATAAAGATGTGACGGCACTCGGCGACAATGTATGTCGGCGAAGCCAGGTGCCTAATGAACCCTCGATATCCCAACGATCCTTTCGCCGAATATTCGAGAACGCCTAACAAACGCGTGGATAAGTGGGGATATCGAGGGATGACAAAGAAAAGAAAGTCAAATTGTAAGAGCTTCGGTCTTGAAAAGTCGCGCCTGGAGTTCGGAAGTAAAGCGTAGTTAGTGTAAACCAAGTGTTAAGAAATAAATTCTCCCTTTTCATTTCTTTATTTTTATCTTTTATTTTTCGTCTTCGATTTCTCTTTCCTTTTTTATTATTTTACGCGACACGTGCGTGGTGGGACTAAGACAAAAGACAAAGGGATGCTAAGGGAGAAAGACGAACTAATGGTCAGTGTTAGTTGAGAAGTCAGAGAGTGTGAATCGAAAAGTCAAAGAGTGCGAATTGCGCCGGAGAGAGAGCGTTAGAACAGTGGTGACGAGAGTTGCAAATTAACTATTTAGTTGTCTTAATTATAGTACGTTGTTGTATTTAGTTCACGTTAAACAACCATCGTTTCCTGTTTGACCAACGTCTGTTTAATTCATTTTAAATAAACTAATTGTAGTAAAGATTCTACATATATATATAAGCGAAATTAAGCGTTAACTGAAATTAAACGTAGAAGAAAACGAGTCGGCCATTGCAAGAACGTGGTCGATTCTTTCTTCTCTTCATTTTTTTTTTCTTTTTTTTTTTTGTGGGAACTATTAACAGCTCGAAGAAGTTCATGAAAGTAAAACACGACTTGCCGTCGTTATGAAAGAGGCGCATGGCATTAGCATATCATCGGCCTTGTGCGCGGTATATCTCCATGATAGAGCGCATCAAATATCGGTCGGCCGACGCGACGAGATTGATGGAATTTTCGAATCTCTTTTACTTCGAGTCTCTCTTTCTGGAAACCACTTTAAACTCGAGATTAAAATGTCCGATACGAGAACCGATAAAGATCGTTCGTTACGTATTGGCGGAACTTTCGTTTAAACTAGTTAATCGAGTGACCGTTCGAGGGAAAACATTAATGCGAATCGAAAGAAAATATAAAATCGTGAAATCAATCATATTTATCGAGAGTTGATAGAAGAGACGGAAACTCTCATTCTCTTTTTTTTTTCTTTTTTTCTTTTTACGACGAAATGCGAGAGAAAGAAACGAGATGTTGGGTGTTTGGGTGAAAAATCGACGAAGGAAGGTCCTGTTATCGAAAAACGCGACGCGTTAGGTCGTTGAACGAAAGTAATTCTTGTATATTTGCTTGTAAAATATGAATCCGTGCACTCAACACGATGACGCAAACACTTCGCGAGGAATCGGGAAAGAAAAGAGCCACGAACGGGAAACAATGAAACCGCCGGCGTTCGAAGAGCTTTCCCGACATTGCAGCCTTCGTGTCCAGAAGAAATTTTCCAGAGAAAAGCAACGATCCTGTCCCGTCGACCCTTGTCTCGTTTAAACTTCCCAATCCCCTCTTCAGAAATAGTAACAGTTCTTGCTCATCTACATGCTGCTTTCCCTACTTTCTTTGCCCTTATCTCCGAGTCGCGTCTTCTATTTTCAGCAGTAGGGAATGAAAAATATTAAGCGGACCGTGTTGTTTGCCCGCCTCGGGGTTCGCGTGCCAGCTGAATTCCTCGCCCGTACATTACACGTTATGGCAGAATGTAGTTTAAAGGACAAAGTGAAAACCCGGCGTTACCAGAATCGCGAAGCATGTTCCTAAAGAAAATTGCATGCAATTTTCCCGAGTAGACGTTCTTATGTTAATGAGTTGAAAGGGTAGACGCGCAAACTAACAGTCGCGATACTTTGGAGCGGCGTGTCGTTGGAATAAACGCGTCGCTTCAGACAGAAGAAAAAAAGGACGAGACGAAAGAAAAAGAGAGAGAAGGTAGTGAAGCTGAAGCGATTATACGCGTACTCGGTGTAACGACTTAAACGAACTCCAAGCAGACCGTTTAATTCATCAAATTAATCGGCCAATTATACGAGAAATTGCGTTAGCTTGAAAAGTTTCCGAGAAGAGTGGCGAGACCCTCGCGAAGAATTTCATTTAAAAACCGATAATTCGATTGTAGTCGGTGCCCCGAACTTTGATCGCACGGTAAAAAGTGTAACAAAGTGGATTTCACTAACAGATATCGTTCGTTCTTTAAGTCCGAGGTAGGAGAGGTAGCGCGATTAAAAATTAGTTTCGTCGCGAGGCGGGTGGGCGCGACTTAAAAAAACCAACTAAAAAAAAAAAAAAAAAAAAAACAACTATATCCTACGATATAAATTTTAATTAAACGCGCCTCTTAATATGGAGGAGCTTCGGAGATATTTCAGTAAAGCTAATTTAATTAATACTTTATACACGTTGCAAGTTGACCGCGAGAGCTGAGCACGGGAAATTATCGCAAAAAGGATACAGCCTGCTTTGAAACGAGTATTATACAGTAGTACATTCGCGCAGATTAGTACGTCGAAAGCTAGCGTGGCACGTAATTTGGCTGCACGCCGGACTGATTCCGTACGTTTGAGATCGATCGATACGGCCTTCTATCTCGATTAGCCTTCGCGCAACATATTCGCTTCGATCACGTTGCCAGTCTTGCCGGAAATATTATACGAGTTGGTAATTAGCGTCGAAAGACAGGAAGTCATTTGCAGCAACGACCGATTTCGCCCTCTGTTCAACGATTAATTTCCCAATTAGAATTCTAAACTCGAAAAGTCAAAGTCCAACTGGAGAATTTGCTCGCTTTTCTTTCGCAATTTTCGATCGATCGGAAATTTCGATTGCCAGACTTAATAATCGAACGTCAACGCGAAACGAATAACAAACGTTCGTTGACGCGAAATGCGCGTGTATGTGTACGTATCGCAATTACCGATCGCAACTCGCTTCAGTCGTCTGGGCAGAATGGCGACCGACGAACAAACCTCGAGATTATAGAAGGCAAAAGGCGCGGCGCGTTCGAGCACGACGCCGAAAAATAATCGATAAATCGAAAATAACATGACGGATAACCGATGCGTCTGTCCGCGATGCCTTCATCCATCGTGTCCTCTGCCGTACGCGGAACCACCGTACGACGAAGTGGCGCACGAAATCGACAACAACTTCATATCCGTGAAAATACCGAAAAACAGAGGGAAATTTGAACCCGAAGGTACACGGCAGCAACAAGACAAATCGAGCTTCGACTTTAATTGCGCGGATTCCGAAGGTACACTGACGGGGTTGTCCTTTGTCCTTTTCTTCCTTTATTTCGTTCAATATCTATTCAGAGGTACACGCGTACGGATACGTGTTGGATAGCAGAGCGTGTGTTGCACAGGTGAAAAATGCAAGCCAGGCTGTACGAAAGTGCACGTGATACTGGATCAGAAACCACCGGCGACAAAGCCCGAGGAAGAGATACTTTCGATGAAGGCTATAAGGCACATTATGCCAAACGACAACCTAAAGAACACTCTCGAAATTGAATTTAAGGCGCCGCGAAATTACATTCCTCTGCCGGAACTCGGACCAACTCCTCCCATAATTGTACCGAAGCAGCCTATTTGGAGAAGGGGCAAGACCAGGCGCAAAAGGAACAAGTAAGATTCGCCATGAGAGAACGCGATTACGCTCCGTGCGGAACTTGCAGTTGTCCGAGAACATTTGCAGCTCGACTAGGAAAAAGTAAGACAAAGATACACACGTACATAGATATATGTAGGTATAAAAAGGGGTAAGCAAGGGGTAGGTAGACGTTTGGTGTATTAGGTTCGACGCACCGAATGAAACAAGATATGCCTCGATCGTGCCTGGTTTTTCTTTTCTTTTTTTTAGGTAAACGAGATTTACCTCGATGGCGGGATACGTTTGGCAGAAAATCGGCCCTCTTTAGGGATTTACGAGTGACACGAAACTAAAGCGTTCGCCACTTTGTCGTAAACGCACGGCCAGAACCGGGAGACCGAATAATGGAACGATAAATCACTAGCATTATATTCTTGCGCATCTTGGGGAACGATAAATCATACGGCGCACCGAAGGCATACGGACGCGCCGGTATTAAACGTTTTCGGAGCCATTGTCTTGCCTGCTGGCAACGGGGATCTTTTTAAGTTCCGCCTCGCGTCTCATCCGCTTCAATGAATCACAGGTATCCACGATTAAACAGTATCGCTTCAACTTTAAGCCGCGGACGACACCGGCGTACAAGCTTAGAAGCAAATCACCGTAACGCAAACTGCGCACGCGAGAGCAACGAAAAACCTGTAAATCTCGATGGCAGGCGTTGAATTTCGAGGAAAGTTCGTTTCAATTACGATAATGGCCACGGCGAAACCATTACGAGATAGAGAGCGTCTTGCCTCTTCGCTGGAATTCGGTTTGATTAACAACCTTAACACAGAAGATTCGCGATAATAGGTCGTTAAAGTTTATCTACGATCCACGGGTAAACGAAGTACCAGCACGGATGCTTGTTTTTACGGGGACGTATATTTGCGTGGAACATGCGGATGTAACATCGGCGGCCAAGGAACAATGCAGATGCAGGGGAAATGGAACAATCGCGTTCGACGAAAGTTTCATGGAAATTCAGCGATTACGATGTCGGAACACGACGTTTCTCAATGGATTCGAAATATACTCCGAGAACAAAGCGAATCGAACCCTTGTAAAAGTTGGCAACGACAGATACAATAGTGCGTGCACGAGTGCATACGTACGCTGTTTTTTGCATGCATCCACGTGTTGCTATACAAATTTCCAACGAATTTCAAAAGAGAGATCTACGAAATATACGCACAGTTGACGGAAGTAAAATTTCATCGTGGCACGTATCGAACGTATCTACGTCATGCAGCGCGTGAATAAAATACGCTCTTTTCAGAGTGTATCAACGAGAACCAAAATAAAAATATTTGCACGCTCCTCCACGAGTCCCGTGTTCCGTTTAATGAAAATGTTCCCAATGCCGTAATATATTCTCCATCGAGGAACAAACACGCGAGACCGATGTCGATGATTATTACGGTCCTTGAAAAACCTACATCCAAATGAACTCTTCATCTACGCTGTTCCCGATCAATCCAAAATTATCAGCAATTTCGGGCTAGAAAATTCGTTGTCGCGTTTAACGAGACCTTCTCGATCGTCGCGTAACTAGCTTATCATCGAACCTACTCGTTCGGCAAATCTCGTGAGATTGCAATTTACACGGCCAACGTATCGATGTTAAACCGGTGCAGATGTATCGCTGTTTACTAGCGGTCTTGCTAAGGAACAACGACATAACGATCTTGCGTTTGGATGGTCTCGTTATTCCGACGCTCGACGCTCCGATTCCAGCCAATTTTCCTCCGCTACTGCTCCCGATTATCCTTCGAAATTAAACCGAAATCGCGTTTCCTTTGCGCTTTGTATCCCGGTTAAACAGCTTAATTACGCATCAACGAGTGTCAAATGATTCCCCCAGAATGGCTTCCTCTACCAAATTGCGAGTGAACGAATACGATTCCTTGCAAAGACAACTTCTCGCGCAACAACGATTGAGAAAGGAAAGGAAGGCAACGTTGGAAAGGAAAATTAGAGTAATTTTGCGGAGCAACCGATCGAAAAACCAGCTAGGATTCTCCTTCGTCTCAAATCAAAATCCGTCTCTCTGTCCGTGTTCCCCTTTATAAATATTTATTATGCGCAAACAAGAACGAGGAGTCCTGGTAGAAACCACGCACCGAATTCGATCGTGAAAGCATTTGCTTGTACTTTAAACGATCTTCCTCGGTATACCGTATAATTCGATAAAATTTGAATTTATCGTCAACGCCGTATTTCACGCGGCCCGAACTAGAAAGCGAAACGTAGTCTCGTAGTCTCGATCTTTCGCTATCAGCCACGAACACGAACGCTCGAAACTTAATCGATACACGAAAAAAAGATGCCGATCGAAATGAAAGATCGGTAGCTCTACACGTGGACGAAAAGCAAAGATTTAGCGAAGGTTTGGAACGTCGAGAATAGAGAGAAACGAAAGAATATCCGATCCGTTGTATTCGTCGGGTCGCGCGATAACCAACTTTATCCGGACACGAGATTTCTCGCGGAAAATACACGACCCACTGATTCTGCGGCGTGCCGGGAATACGTTGAACCGGGGCTGAATCGACGTTTGACCAGCCCGTAGGCGATACGAAAATATACCGTAAATACGCTTCGCTCTTACCCTCCCAACACCAGCCCTCTACTTCCTCTATTTTATTTCTTTCTTCCTTTTTTTCTCCACCTTCCGCCGTACACCGAGTTCGCTACGTGCCTCGGAAAAACGTTACCGCATTGCGTGACCCGTCTTTTCCGATCAAATCTCCGCCCTATGGTTAAACACGCGATAATTATCAACAACCTACAGAAACCCTGATTTCTCCCTAATAACCTCTTCCTAATTTATCCCTGATTTTCCTCTAATCTGTTCTTTTCATCTGTCGATCTTAAAAAAACTTGTAATACGTAGGTACGCGTGTATACCGGTGTACTATGACGGACAAATTGCCATTTAATTCGAGTGCGAAGACTATCTTCGAATCTAGCGGTGATATTATCCAGCTGTTGAAATCAGCAACGGGCCAACATCGGCAATTTTGCCGGCCAAACGCGAGACTACGCGATAGCAGCAACGAGCTTCGGTAAACAGATTAAACGCGCGTTCGACGAGTCACGCAGGTGAGCACCAATTGCGTTCATTATTAACGTAATCAGGTGCACCTGAGCCGCGCATGAATACGTTGCAACGCGACCAGTTTACGCTAACGGTTGCGAAAGGTATCGATATCGTTGGGAACGCGCGCGAACCAACGCGATGATTCGCACGCTCCATTACCGTAATTTCCCCGTGAAAGCAAAAAGGGACGAGCCTCGATCCTCCGCAAAGTAGTCTACAAACGACGACGCTAAGATTGTACAGAATCGTGGAAAGGATCGAATCTCGTTCCAATTTTCCATCGTTCGCGCGCAAACCCAAAAGAACGGAAATTCGATGAAAATTGTAAAAGAATCGCAGCAGAGATGTAAGCAGATGGAAGAAGGTTCTTTCGTTCTATCGGGACCAAGCATCGTCTGGTGAAATTTTGGTTGAAAATTTGCTAGAAGAAGGTGCAGGATCTAGGATCCTACGTTCGCACAATGTTACAGTGGCTCCTATTTTCGCCTCTCGTCCTTCGTCTTCTCCACATCCTTTACGATTTCGTCGTCGTTTCTAACGGCTAGGAAAACCGTACGGTGAAACAGAGGGAGAGGAAAGTTCTAAGCACGAGGCTACATTTGCATTTCTCGACACTTAGGTCCGAGCGGCGCACCGACGTTATGCAAATCTTAATTCGCCTCGCTAGAAAACTCGTAAAATTACCGAGCTTTTCCGCGATAAAGCCTCGAATAAATTGCGCGCCTTTGATCCTTGCCCATCTCTAGGCCACGATGTCTACCATCTTTCCAGGAAAGTGATTCCACGATTATCGTTCGACGATAGATGATAGATCGTCGTTTGCGAATCAACCGTTAATGGCTATCGTTTGATATTAAAACGAAATTGCAGAACCACGCGTCGAGGATTCGCGTTCAACCGCGTCCATTTGTAAATTTGATCTTCGTATTTCGACGTTAGCTAATTGATAGCAACGGTGCAAGGAACCATGATATTTGATCACCGCTTAATTAAACTACGCGATGCAGACGTAAAACTCATTAACAATATTGCACAAGTTGTAACCAACGGAATCCTACGTAACGATAAAACCAATGTATATAGCATATTAAATGCGTAGTTTTTCATCAAAAGCAAACGCGTGATAACATTCGTTATGCAGTTCCGATTTATCAAATAACGTTGAAACGATGAAAGATAAAACAATGACACGAGAATATGCTATCGGGTTTCGTTAAATTTCGAAATTCGAGAAAACTGTGAAATATAAATAATTTTTTCACGTGTAATATACAATGTTTTAGAACGGGATAACGTTCGTTTTTAACGAATTTGTTATTAATTTATAATATTTCTGCAGTTATAATTTTCGAACATGCGACTCGGTTAACTGATTTTCCGGAAAAGATTCGAGATTTTTAATTAAATTAAATGAAATTGATTAAATAACGTACGAGAAAACAAAAATCGCTTTGTTACAACGGTGAACGTAACAGATTATAAATAGAATTTTGTTATTTTTAATCTTCGAGATATCCTCCCAAGTGCTCTAATATATCGTAAATACATACATACATACGTATAGATATAGAATATCTGATACGAGTTTATGCACTTGAAAAAGTTCGTGTTAAACGTACTATTGTCGACGTTGTAACAAAGATTAAGGGAACGTGCAAGAATCAAGTCTCGCGGAAATGAACGCAAAATAGGACCGTTTTGGACAATGGTATGATGCACGTTTTACGCGTATATGAACTTACCGAGTGGCTCATTTAACGCCGAGATATCTCGAATAATGGCGACACAAAATGTTTCAACCAGAACATTTACGCTATTACGTTCCGTGTTAAAGTTTATTACCTTCGACCCAGGAATTCGAGGAAAGCTGCGCTTTATTAACACGTAATAATACTGCTATGTTAGTTTTTCTTTGACAGAATTTCCAAAGATATACGAGATAATTTAATGGAATATTTGCGTACACTAAACTTCTGAAATATAATTTTCGAACACAAATATTAACACAGTCAAAAGCTATTACATTTAGTTAACCATCGTGTTAACGCCATATTGCGGTAAAAAGGATAAAAGATATTTATCCGGGTATAACGTAACGAGTAAAGCGGGAACCAAGTTATCGACTGATAGTTCCTTCCATATCCTTAGGAGATAAGTATAGATCACGGAAAATCTATTTTACTTGCACTTCGAATAAGATACGATATAGAACAACGAATTATTATTGTTCCTGTACTTCGTTGGTACTGCTATTTTATAGGATTTCGTGTAAAGTGTTTTAAGCGAATGCAATGGGTGTAATATATTTAATCCAACCACTGAAGTTATAATTGAGAATAACATTTTAAAGTGCTGCAGATAATGTTATTTAAATTGCGTAAGTAATTATTTGAGATTAAATTTAAATTTAAAGACGTAAATTATTGTATATAAATGAAATTTATATATGTAAATGATCGTAAAACATCGTAGTAAAAATGATTACAAAAATAGATTAAAACAAAGTTACACAAATACGTATATTCGAACTAATAGAGTGATTTATGTAATCGTTTTTATTTTAACCTTAGTGATCTGACCAAGCTTTGTTAAAATATGAAATAATTTATATTTTATAGTTTAATTGTATTACATGTAGACCATTTGTACATGAATAACTTATGTATGCATAGCATATATATTGTGCATTCTTTAAGTATGTACTTGTTGCTCGTGGTCCAATAAAAAAACTAATATAAATGCGTACTTACGTCTGCCTTTGTTGTAATAAATCAAATCTGTATTCAAAATGATCAAATTAACTATTCATCGTTCGTAATGTGTATACCGCAAACGCCTATTCTTTCGAAGCCATTATTGCAATCAGTCAATGATCTGTACAAAAGAAAACCATACATTTAAAATAAATATGTAAAATTAAAACCAATTGTATTAAAATAAAGCAATAATTGAACTAAAATTCTGTCTCAGAAATTCATAATAATAGAAACTATTAGTGGTACTGAATATCAAATAAAAGACCGACGAAATCCAAACACAAAAACGTACTAATAGGAATTATACAGTTTCTTTGTAATTGTATTTGACGAATGATTAAATAAATGCGTGATAATGAAACAAACCTAATACTAGATTGTAAACAAAGATAGAATCGCACGGAGAATACTATCAGGTACTTCGTAGCAAAAATGACTTCAAAAAGCGTGATACTTCTTGACGTCTCGATTTTCGACAGCAGAGTGGTGTCTCGCGCCGTAGCGTCGCCTAGCTGCTTTCCCATTGGTTGGAACAAAATGGTTTCTCGTTTGATTGAAACCGCGCGCAAATTCGAAATATTGTATGCCGTGAAAACTTCCTCGATTAACAAAATATGGCAACCTCGGATCAAATAGCCATAAGAAATTTGTAGTGTTTTGTTTCTTCTGCTCGACGTAAGACATATTCACGTACACGAATAAACGATTATTTGTAAAAGTCAAGTGTTCCAACAAATATTATAATAATATTATATAACTGTGACTGTATTATCAACGTCAAATAATATAAGAATACAAAATTGTGAAAATTTAAAACAAGATTTTTCAATAGTGGAATATAAATTTGGATTTGAATTTGAAAATTTGAATTTAAATTAAAAATTTCTGTACTTTATCTCTAAGGTTACCTACGAACGGTAACTAGTATATGTTTCTTTCCTTCAGTTCTCAGTTACACCGTAAAATTGTCACAATACATGATATCTCATCCATTTTTGATGCACAATTTTTACAAATTACCATAATAATACAGGTTGATCAACTGATCGTTATCATTTTACACGTTTTACTTTCACAAATCAAGCGCAACGATAGCGACTTCTAAAATTCAAATGATCCATTGTAAAACTACGTTTGCAACCGAGAGTTACAAGAATTATAAAACCAATTATTACGCGGCGTTCGACTAAACTAATTTAAGACACTCCGAAAAGAATAAGATCACTAAAATATTTCAATTCAGGTTTCGTGTTTGAAAGCATTAAAACTTTTCAATAAATTCATTTATCCTGCTTTTCGAAACGACTAAATAGAGGACGCACAAGACGGAATCGCAAGTCTACAGCTCTTTTTTGATTGGTCGAAGGAGAAACTTTAATTTTTCTATCGAGTCTTCTTTGTAAGAAAGCCGATCGTACTTCCTTTCACAAAATCGAGTTCGTTGAATCCAAATTTTACATTTGATAGCATATTCGTAACAAAAACTAGAATCTAATGCGAATGATTGAACTCCTTATCTTTTTCGATATAATAAAAGTTTGATTATCCCTTGATCCACACCCTACAGATATGACATTATATCTTTATATATTGGCATCACTGATGCTTCTTTCCAGATGGTTTCTCCAGTGACTAATTCGTAATAGTCAAAGTTGGAAAAGAGTGGTTTTAAGCCGGTGCATGTTCCTGAAATGAATTTTTAAACTTTGGTAAGGGTATGATTGAAAACGGAAGAGATTTTGTACTCGAACAACGTTCATTTTCACATCGATAATATTACTCGTTTATCCGATGTTTACTTGAAAACACATCTCCCGTTAAGCATCAATAATTCGAAGAATTTAAAGCAAAAATTGTTAAACACTCTCTCTTCTAATTAAATTACATTCGAAAAAATGCATCCAGTGTGTGTGTGTAGAATGTATTACAATTGTGCTTGGCCATCAGTTACACATCCACTCACATGTCTATGATATTGTTATGGGTGTGCTTGTTTGACACACTCATTCTGTTTTTAAGTTATTAAGTCACTTAAGTTAAGTGCATTACACTCGAACTTACGATATCGATCGGCGAATTAAAAATATAGATGATTTAAGGAACGATCGTGCTAGAGTGCATACAAACTTGGCACAAAATTATTGCTCACAAAGTACGTATTACTCGTAACGATCTAGTCAGAGAATTAATCTATCAAAACGATGCTGATGAATGACTCAACAAAGAATCACCGCGCGAAATTCCTGAAAATATACGAGCTTTTCTTTTATGTCTGTTGTAAGAAGTGAAAAATGCTAAAAATTAATACTCGTTAACCCCACATTTAGTATTTCGTTTGTTTAATTGGCTACGCACTTTGTTTTGCACTCATTATGCGGTTGATTTAAAAGCAAACTTTTATTTTGTAGAGGAAAAGAGATTGCAGCTTTAAGTTAAAAGCTTCAACCTTCATTGGAATAGAAATTACATAATGACAGAGTATAAGCTTGTAGTTGTGGGAGCTGGAGGTGTTGGCAAATCTGCGCTTACAATCCAACTAATACAAAATCATTTTGTAGACGAGTATGATCCTACTATAGAAGACTCTTATAGAAAACAAGTAAGTTTTTATTATAAGCAATGGAAATAGTTATCTGAGAATATATTTATATAAAATATTTTGTAACCTACAGGTAGTTATAGACGGAGAGACATGCCTTTTAGACATATTAGATACAGCTGGTCAAGAAGAATACAGTGCAATGAGAGACCAGTATATGAGGACTGGGGAAGGATTTTTATTAGTTTTTGCTGTAAATTCGGCTAAAAGTTTCGAAGTATGTTGATCTGCTTTCTTAAAATTGTTATGTTTTTTTTTTCTTTTTTTTTTTTTTTTGTGAGAATTATGAAAAAATGCTTGCGCATGTTTAATGTTATAGGATATAGGAACGTATAGGGAACAAATAAAAAGAGTTAAAGATGCAGAAGAAGTACCAATGGTGTTAGTAGGGAATAAATGTGATCTTCAGCAATCTTGGGCAGTAAATATGACACAAGCGAGAGAAGTTGCCCGTCAGTATGGTGTGCCTTTTGTTGAAACTTCAGCTAAGACTAGAATGGGAGTAGATGATGCTTTTTATACCTTGGTAAGTAATGTTACATGATTAATTACATATTTTACGAACAAAACAGAAAGAAACATTATTTGTGATAAATACAGCAAACAAATATAATGAACAAAAATTTATACTATATCTGTGCTTTTATCGGGTTGCTACTAATAAATTATAGGTGAGAGAAATACGGAAAGATAAAGAACATAGAGGTAAAGAAAAAAAGAAACGGATGAAGACAGGTAACTCAAGCCGTAGGAAACATCGGTGCTGTTTGCTTTAAATCACCGAATAATGTTAATTCTCTCATTTGGTACGTTAATATGGAAATAGAACGTAAAAAACATTAGATTATGTTCACTTTACGCACATTTTTGCAGCTTCCTCTATAGAATATTGTAATAAATTACAGGCACAATTTTTTCTATACATTGGGAGGGATAAAGAACAAAATATATAATAGTATTGTATTATATCGCATACATTTTTACTCTTGAAGATAAATTTCATAAAATACATTATTTGTTCAACAGTCTGCCATATAACTCTTAATATTCCATTAGCAGAAAAATTTTAACCCTTGATTGCGTAGAATAGTCAGTATCAAAAAAATATTTTTTAGGCCATCCACTTCTTTTATTATATTAAACATGGAAAAAGTATTATCTAATCAAAGAATTCTATTAGTATCGTGGATGGAAAAAATATGTCATTCGATAAATTTAACAAATTCCATTTTATATATTTTATTCAGATAGTTCATAATTTTTTAACTTATTAATTAAATATGTTTTTATTGTGTATTTTTTTCATTTTAGTGTGCATAATAAAAGATTACATTTTCCTAAACAAAAAGATACAAGCCATAAAACTCAAAAAACTAAAACTTGGATAACTCATTTTGTGCTGTGATGAAGTAATTTTAAGCATGCCATGCTAGTTAGATATTACTGTAATTAAGTATGCAATTTTCACAAAAACGCCTATTTACTATTTTAATAATACGTATTTGGCGTTTTCTTTTTTTAGTGCAATTAAAAACGTATACTTGAGATTTCTTATATCTGTAGAAACTAACAGGATAAGTTGTTAATTTCTATAGCAATGTTTTTATACGTTTGCAGTAGGGAATGATTGGTAGATATGAAGTTATTCTGATTATTGTATAAATATAAGCGTCATTTTTATCGATCATTGTTGTTTCCATGTATAATAAAAAAAAAAAAAAATCTATAAAAACTATAATTTTTTTTAGGGATTATATTGCAAACCAGAGTGAAAGTTTCCATTGATATTTGAATGTCTATTATCGCCTGTATGTAATAGTAATGAGATATCGCATTTTGCCACATCTTTTTATCTCTTCATCTTATCATTTTCATGTTATCTTAGTCACGATTGTATTACGAGAAACGTATAATTTTAAGGCATTATAAATATCAATTGTAAACTTTTATTGTAATCATAAACTTTAATATTTGTTCAGACAATAATGCCATCACATTTCAACGAGACATGTATGTATAACATAAAGGATCCATTTTTTCTATAAAATCTATATCGAAATATTTAATGGAACATTTAATATCATACTTGTACGATCGTGTCTCGGGTCTAACTGAATTTTGAACAATCAAGGGTTAAATACTTTGCTGAATGATTTAAATAGTACAATTTGCAAATATTCTTATATATATGTAAACGCGCAAATTTGTAATACTAGCTTTTTCAAATGTCGAAGATATGAATATATAAAATTGCACAGCATAGGTGTTACTATGTAGTTCAAATTCGTAATAAAACTTTGTACAAAACGTGTTCTTTATATTCATTCTATCTTGAATGATTGTCATTAAATATTAATTATTATAAGTCATCTATGCTGTTTGGTTTTATAACATTGAAAGAACAATTGACAAATCGTTGTTTGATCAATTTTATTCTTACGATGTGTATATATATATCGAATAATGTTATTCAAATCAAATGGTACTAATATTGAAAAATTAAATTTCTAAATCAAAATTCATGCGTCTTTATCATATGTAGCATGTTCAGTGTCAACTTTGATGCTCACGCGTATTGGGAAACATTAAACGCGTAACGCTGTTTAATATTTTTTTATTCTTTTATTCAAAACATATTGTCCAATGAAAAAAATATCATATAAGTATACACAATAAGTACAAATTATAAAAAGCAATGTTTCTTTCTTATTTAATACATACACTAAAGTGTACTAATTCAATAGACCGCATATATCGGTGGATAGGAACGTAAACGTAAAAGAGTATGATTGAACTCCAATGTTCA
Source organism: Bombus difficillimus (assembly GCA_014737525.1). Lineage (NCBI taxonomy): Eukaryota > Metazoa > Arthropoda > Insecta > Hymenoptera > Apidae > Bombus > Bombus difficillimus. The sequence continues at coordinate 109,086 of JACXIT010000006.1, read as the reverse complement.
CGGATTCGTTATGATATTCATTTTTAAAGTTAGGGCAGAAAATAAATTTATAATGGTTCGATATATTTCACCCATTATTTAAAATAGCCTTATTCAAAAACATATACTTCATAATCGTAACATAATACCACCATTTATACATTAATCGAATGTTGAAACACATTTTAATGTGTCAATGTCATTGTGGATATACATCTTAGTTTTTTAACTTGATATTTAATATATATTTTTGTTAACAGATTTTCTAAGAATTTTTGTATTAACTGATTAGGGTCTTAAATTTAACACAATATTCGTCATTTAATGGCATGGTAAAACTATTGCAACGATACAAATGTAATAATTAGTTTATAAAATAATTAAAATTAATAAAAAATCATTTATACGTATAAGAAATATAGTTTCTTAACCTGCTTCAATTACCATTAATTATTAGAAAATTTATCAAGATAGCATTTATTTCAAGAAATTGGGAAACTATATGCAGAACACAATATTTTTGGTTTAATTTGCATTTATTTTCGAGCACCTAAGTAAATATAAAATCGTTATACGCCTATATGATTTTGTATGTAACTATATCACTGTCATGGTACTGTTTACTATACGTAAAAGCTATCTTCTAATTACATACGAAATGGTAAATATAGGCTTGTGTGTATACAGTAATATATATATATATACATATACATGTATACGTATGAATGAACCTGTGTTTGGATGTGTGTATGTATACATATATATATATGGCACATCAGTCTGTACGTTTACTTAAACCACTTATGAGTAATTATTAAATACTACCATGTATCTGTCGACAAATCTTATGAATTGTTTTGTTACGTTTGGCATTATTCATGGCGGATGGCTTTAGCACTACCGTATCATTTCCATGTATTTTTGTTTATGTTTGCTTAACATTTCAGTCACGGTCACTAATTGCTTTATTGTTGGCTGGAAAAAGGAAGCATTGTTCATTCACAAATGAATATTGATACGATCGTAAGCGTCTAAAGCGTCTAAACGTATAGATCATAAAACATACCTGGGTTTTTGATAAAACTTGAAGTTCTTTTAAATGAGAAACACAAATATGATGCAAGGTTGCCAAATCTCTTGCTGTATCCGAAACGCAACTCCTGTTTCTTGGATCTGCACCTTCAGATTCTGGTTTTTCGGTTACGTTCTACAATATAATCTCGAATTATTTTAAATTCATATTTACTTACACATTATGCAACATTTAAATGCATACTTACAGATAACTGATCCAGGAAAACAACCATTCTCTCTTTGTTTTTAAGAATAAACGGATTAACTACCTCCATGTATGGTTCTTTTCCACCAAATTCTACCAAATTAGCCAGATTTTGTAAACATTTCGCAACCATCACAAGTGATCTGCAAAATTATTTAATGAGAATTAAAGAGCAATTTATTCAGTTATAAAATTTCTTACGTTTAATATAGACCTACCCTACCTTGCAGCAGCTGGAGGTGGTGGTTCAGCTATTAAATTAAATGACCTAGGATTCAATATGGCAGGGCAAAGTAGACGTAAAAATATAAATCCACTGACTACTCGCGTTCTGACTAGTCTTTCATGTGGCCATTTGGCAACAACTGCTCTTTGCAAACATCCGCAAATATATCTCAAGGTCCTTGGACATGCATCAGGACTTGTAAAAATGCTTAACGTCACTTCGTCTAAAACCTAAAATAATATCGATTGCAAATTTCACAATCACTTGGAATAATTTATATTTATATTGTAGAATTATATTAAACCATATTTATTTATATATATACATATATATATATACCTGTAGTAAAAATTCGGCATTACTGCAAGCATCCTCAGGAGAATCCATTTTTGTTGGATTTAATTCACAGCTCTGTTTACTTTCGATCAATTTTACTATGGTGTCGCGTAGCGCGGCTTTCAAAAAGGAGGTGCACACTGATTTCATATATAAATCCATTAAAGTAGTCGTAAGGCTAGCAGCTCTAAAAAGTGTTGGCGTTTCATCTTCTTTGTCCACCTAAATAAAACACCTTTAATAAGAAAGACACCTTTTCTTTAGAAGTATAAATATAGGTGAACATACTTCTGCTTGGTTTAATGATCTCAGGAGGTCCGCTTCTTTTCTTTCATGCCTAAAGACATACAATTTAAATTGTAATGTTACCCATTAAATGGGAAGCGAAATATTTAATACGTTGTACATTTTTGTTTATACCTAAATATTCTAAGTAAACTATTTGCCAATGGTACTCTATCCAAGTGACACACATCTGCTAATGCCCTAACAACATGCAATTCTGGATCCAATAATAGCTGTTGTAATGGACTATATTCCTCAGGAGGCATCGCTAAATCGTGCCGATACCTGCAATGTAACGAATACATAAAACGTACGCGAACAATTGATAAATATTTTTATTATATTTCTACCTTATTCGTAGACGTAGTACACCCCATTCACCGATCGGGGTAAGTCCTGACAACGGATACCATTCGTCCATTTCTTCCCCGTTCGTCAAGCTCGCCAATTCAACTGTCAATTCCGCAACTTCCGTATCTTTGCTGCGTTTTCCTTTATTGTACAATGTTAAAGAAAATGACATAACATCCGGTGGTACATCCCTGTAGAATAATTTATGGTAAATGTCATTCAAACATATAAATATTTAAAAGGTCAAATCATATACATACTCTAAAATGAATTCTTCATCCCAAATTGGATGTGATCCAGTCTTAACTTTTGTGCGGGCGACTTTTACATTATTTAGCGCCACTATGATGAATGGATTCGGTACTAGCTTATATGGAAGTCTATGAGCGTCTAAAATATGCAAATGTAATGAACGCAATTCACGAAGACGAGCAACCTTTGGAGCACGAGTAAGTTGTGATACACATAATGGTTTCAAGGCATTAATCCAGTCTAAAGCATTCTCTGAATTTGGAGCAGCCAAATATGTTATCGTGGCCAAACATGGTAAAGCACGTTCGACTAATTGAAAGCAATGAGGTCTATCGAAGACGCTTTCGTGAACCTAAAAAAAAAAAAAAACTACATCTCAGAAATGAACTTTAACAACAATTTAGTTATTATAACTCTTACATAATATATAGTTTTTAAGATGATTTGCTGCTAATGTTAGTACAATTATATACATAGAACATATATATTTAAATGATAAGACAGCCTGAAAACTGACACGATCATGTAGAAAAATGAAATTTATTTTAATTATAAAACTCGATCTACCTGGTATAAATAAGCACAGCTCAAGTCGATAAGACCTTTAGGTTTGGTTCTTTTTGGATTGTCATATAAATACAAATGAGTGTCAGTTGCATCTACCAAAAGTACAAAATACAATGCTTTCCACTTTTTATTCTTCTCTGATTTTTTTTCTAGATATCCTTGCATTTTTATCCCTTTATTTTTCTTTGCTCCAGATTGTTCACGACATTCTCTGAGAGTTGCATATATCTTTTCCGCGTGTTGCACCTCTCTGTTGACTCTTACACTACCATCAGGCTCAGTCACCATTGCTTGAACTAAAGTGTGACCCTCAACTATTTGTTCTTTCCGATATCTAGAAACAACATTTTCGTAATAATCGAAGAATTTCAAAATCCTAAAGATTTATAACAGGCATACCTATTTATAACAGCATCAAGACATTCAAAAGTTCTACCACCCATAAGATAACGCACGCCTTTCTTTTCAATTCTAAATCTTTGAATCTGATTGTTTATATGAAAGAAGAGGGAATAATCTCCAGGGCTATTGTCTGAAGGCCTGACCTGAATAGCGTGAAACAAAGAATTATTATTTTTAAACATTAAATATTTATAAGAAGCTATATAACTTACCAAGAAACTACCAGGTCCTGCCTTCACCAACATGTCAACAGCTTCACTTTTAGTGACATTAGGATGAAACCAGGAAAATACAGTATTGGGATCAATGGAGTCATCTAAATCCTCCACTAATTCGCGAAAAATCAAGCCCTGTTCACCAGTTCTATGCGCAGTGACCCATAACCAACCATCTCCCATATCATTGTGCACAAAAAATATGTCACCCTTCTGGAAGCTTAACTCATCTGTGTCAGGCATTTTTGTATACGGCAGTATTGCAACTATTCGTTTCTTATCGTTCACTGGTTCAGGAGGCGGAGTAGGATGTATAAGTCTTTCTCTCTTTAGAAGATCGGAGCAATGAGTATAATATGCGACAAGGTCTGACAAGCTATTGAACTGTCTGCCTCCTATAACAAGATACATATTACTTTACAAGTCAGTTACAATTATAATTATTCGTTTCATTTACATGTTTACCATACCAATATAATAATCTCCACACACAGCTGTAATTCTAAAATGATTAATGCCAGTTCTGCCCAGATAGGACAATACATAACTTCCAGGCTTCCTATCGCTTTCGCGTACTAAATAACTACCCATTTTACTTGCATCCCACAGTCTTTCTTCTGCAGTAAATCTATCTAATCTACCATGATACCATCTGCAAATTATTCGTGTATTAAGCTTTCTATTCTTTGTATCTTAGACATAACTTAGGAAAACAATGTTCTCGTTAGAAATTAAAATCTTCTATTGATATTAAATCTTACTGATTCTCTGGTGGAGCTGTTAATAGCGTTGCATTAGCACTATCAGGCTCTTCAGTGTCTTGAATATCATCTGGTATATTTTCAAGAAAAGGATCAAATTCATTTTCTGCGTTCATTGATTCGTTTTGTCCACCATCTTCGCTACCGGTGCTAGGAGAACCTCCTTTGCTATTATGATCCATCTACAAACATGATTATATATAAATAAATATTAAATTTTTCGTGCGAAAACTTATAAGCATTTCTTTCCTTTTATCAATTCTATAATAAGAATATTTAATAATTATTTTTCATAATAATCATAGCTTAATAGTACGACAATATCTTTGTTTCTATTATAGTGTCACATTATACATCACACTACTCTAAACATAGCATATATTTCTGTCAACAAGGCATAAATATCGTGTGCAATTTACTTATAATTCCCCCCATATTCATGGCTTTTTATATCTTCCTTTAATACGTGCGGATACTTATCGAAAACATTGTCTATAAATAATACCGTAAGCACCTTTCCGTCGAAAAATTTAAAAAATAATCATTAATCTATGAAAATTTGTAATACTCTGCAAGCTATCACAGATTTTCAAACATACAATCACAATTTATTTCTTCTTATTTAACTATTGGTATTTTCAGCGATAATACGATGACGAATGAATAATCTACGATGAATAATACCCGTAAGTACCTTAGCACTGTTGGACACGCTTGGACCTCCTCGCACAAATTCTGCCATTTTCGGTTCACATGCACTCCTTCATACACACGATTATGAAAAAGAAACTAATAGTATTAATTGAACGGCATCCGTTTTATTGCGATCCTCCTTACCACGATTATTTACAAAAGTAAGCTGTTATTGATATAAAATGTATTGACGTTTCTCGGCAGCCATTTTACTACTGCACGCGTTGATCGCGGAATATAGAGATATGCAGCGAGTACTTTTTACCGTATGAAGTTTTTAAATATTTTTAAATACCGGCAACATGTTTTTACAGTTATCCGTTTATCGTCTAATCGGGCGATAACTTTATATATCGGACACGGTACGAATCTCTTAAAAGCACTTTTATAAATAATATACCATTGACAATACGCTGATATAGATAGCCAATGTCTCGATAACAACAATTCTTCGTATTATATTAAATATAACACTATTTTCTCGCAATAAATGTCAATTTTTCTGTAAATCGTAACACGAAGACGATTTAATTTAGAACAAATTTTGGTAGATTTTTAAACATTTGTTCGCCAAACAGCTACTAGTTCCTTCTCGAATCTTTTTCGTTTGTTGCGTATTCGCCTTTTATCATAGCAAGTTTTTGTATTGTAGTTTTGGTCTGCATTTAGTCAGTAGTTAAGTTAAATGTCATTCGTATGGAAACTAACTTTGTATAACAATTTTATATAACAATTTATCATCGTTCATAAATCGTAATGGTAAGATCACGGATTCGTAAAATATAAAATGTATATATCGTGAATAGTCGAATACATGACTATAAACAACCGGTGACATTTGTCATAACCTCTTTGATACTTATACAAAGTTCTCTAAATCGAGCAATTTTTTTCTAAAGTTTATTTACGGGGTTGGACACGCAGTCTGCCCTATTTAATTTCCAGAGTTTGCTGACAGTTATTTTGCTACTGATATGTACCTGTACATACGTTAGATCTATCGTACCCAGTTTATTGGACAGTCGATTAGGAAAAGTTGGGTATGTATATTTTGTCGACTTTAAAAAAATATGATGTATATATGCATTGATACTAACTCGTAACAATTAGTTTTCAAGGTACTCTTTGGAAGTGTGCTAGGATTGGCGAGAGGAAAAGTCCATACGTGGCAGTGGGTTGCCTTTTTATGGCTTTCAATATCTTATTCTGGTCTTAATATTGTATCAGAGGGATTACAAACTATCGAAAAATATTCCAATCAATTGCGTATAATTCTATGCCAATTACAGATGTAATGAATTTTAATGTAAATAAGCTTAATTTTAACCTAAAATGAAAGGAAATAATTAATATTCTTGGCTACTTGCACGGTATGTTTTATTTGTCAACATGTTGGTTTCTCCAAAGCTATATATAATTATCCAATTTGAGCACATTTTCTCACCATATATTTTCATAATATACTTTTTTTTTTTTTCTATAAACAACAACATTCTTTTATTATAGTTATCGTAGAGTCGTTATATTGAGCAGTGTTTTACGATATACAATGTTCGTTAAATAGATGTATTTAACACGTGTGTCGTTCTGTTTATTTCGCGGATATGCTACTATTTCAATGACAATAAACCACGCATCGTGACTAAAATTTGTATTCCGTAATAGAAGACATTCGTGACAGTAATAGTACCAGAAGAAAGCTCCGACGCTCTCGGTTTGAAAATTTGACGTGCTAAAGAACATCGAGCCTTTCTAGTCGCACCATTTCGTACACAGATTGTAATTACAGAGTAACATATGATTTGCGGTTTTGCGAGGAACATTAAAAAAATGATGCAAAGCACATACATACATACAACTTATCAGGAACGATTATTGTCGATTCCTTGAAAGAAAATAAATAAATATCTCTTCGCAATATTTATCGCGAACGATCGTTACGCTAAAGAGAGACTGCGTTGTTCGTTTATATACACGTTTGTATAAAGGAAAGAAAGAAAAGAAAAGAAAAGGAAGAAGAGACGCTAAATAATACAACGAAGAATCGTTATCCGATAGATAACGTAGAACGTTCAGAAATGTATTCGATGATCGCGTCAGTTGATTCCTCGCAGTTAACCACGTCGATTATATTTATAATTGTGGTCTTGTTTAATCGTTGGCATACGAGGTACGTTACTTGCCTACGGGTAATTAAAAAAATACGTAAAATAAGAAAAGTAAGGTCTAGTATCTTTCTAAAATATATAGTACGGTACTATACGCCCTACGGATATGAATCTTAGATATGACGTGTTTAACGTTCGTTAAGATGCCACTTACGATCTCAGTTCACTCTGTTATCGTACCGATAAATAAAGATATCATCTTATTACCCCTTACTTACAAATTAGTATGCTAATTATTTGTCTGTGTTCGAGTATAATCGAATAGTTGATTAAGGAGCGGTGATTCACGACAAACCGCGAATCTCGCAGAACGTGGAGATACAATCAATCGTTGATAATAATTATTACGGCGTAAAGATATCATAAGGGATGTTCATTTTAATTGGATCGCCAATGCCATTGTTGAAATAATTTCGAAGTGTGGGTAATCGATCGAAAGTATCAATTTTTAGTCGTATTTTGTCGAACGATGATCTCGTGAATGACACTGGTGGCCCACTTGAGATAGACACCCTGCTTGTGTAAGGCTTTCGACGCTAACGTTATAAAAATTACATCGTTACTCCTAATAACTCCACAAATCGGAAATAATAATTCCAATGGGAAACCTTGTATTCCTTTTGCTTCGTTCGTTGTTAAAAAAATACTCGACAATGTTACATTTAGTTCAACCAAAGAACACACTTCGCTCACGACTTTACTCTTTTCCCCGCGTTCCAAAACGGATAAAAGGGTCATAAAAAATACATTCGTAAGCATTTATCTTTTAAAATTCGCAACAGTATTCAACGCGGTGTTTGTCCGCGACAAGAGAGACATCGATTTGTTCGCTGTATCGTCTATTTACTTAGCGATTCGTGCTTAGCGTTTCAAACGCAATAAGAACTTGCTTCCGTTCGATTAATACTTGGGAGTCGCGATTTCTTTTCTCTATCGTTTGTTCGGAGATATCGAGATCAGATCACGGTGTTCGTCTAGCCGCAAGATTTCCGATTCGTTCGTTCGTTCGTTCGTTCGTTCACGCGTGAATCTTTCGCCGCGTATACGTTCGTTGCGAACGTTTACCGTAGGGTCAGCAAGAACAGCAAGCAGACCGCGTAAATCCGCGTACCGCCGAGTTCCTTCGCGTTGGCACAATTTCTCACGTTCGGGGTGTCGCGATTCTTAAACAAGTTCTTGTCTTTGATGAAAGGCGCTCGTGGATCCACCGTCGTCGAGGTCGTCATGTGCTGGCTGTAAACGATTCTCGCGGTGCTCTTCTGCATCGCCGGTGTGCTCATCTGATGAAAAACTCGATTTATCGTCGTGACCTGAGCGAACTTTGATTTCCCTCGATTGCTCGATTTGTTCGAGTTTGCCAAGGTAGTCCGGGTGGGTGGAGTTGCTCGTTCAATTTCTGAAAACAATTCCCCTGAATCGTATTACGAAAATAGACGGAGGAATCCGACTTCGTTGATCTAAGAGAATACCGCGTAAGATCCGCGCGCTCTGTATCAATTTTTTACGAGGAAGATCAGCCACCGGTTCGACCAGCTCGTCGGCCAGCGCCAACGATCTTACGGTCGACAGAGACAAATCGCGACCGAGGAAATCGATGTTGTCCGTGACTGGTATGGTCGAACGAAAGAACGCGAACACTGGCCCGGGACGAGAAACAGCGAGCGACGGATGTCAAAGAAAATGTACGCGTATATAGCTGGAACGGAAGGCGAAATCTAGGGAACAACGAGAGTGGAAAAATGACACGTTCGATCGCATATGTCGACTCACCGTACACCCTGAGGGTAGCCTCGGCTTTCCCCATGCTCGAGGACGCTGAACACGTGTACTCTCCTAAATCCGTTTTCTCTAAACGTCTTATCTTCAGCTCGCTCGTTGTCTTCCATTGCTCGTCCGGATGCCCCCTTTCGTCGATCTCGTATCTACCACTGTTGACACGTTGCTTAACTTTACCATCCGCGATCGTACCGATATCTAGACGAGCTCCGAGGGATAACGCGACGCGCGTTAACGAAAAAGAAACACGAACGATCGACAGCTCGACGTATGTACATACGTACCCGTGAATAATAACTTGCTCCTTTTTAGTCCACAAGTTAATCGTCTTTGGGTATGCCTCGATCAAACAGATCAACGATACGTCCGTGTCCAAAGGGGAACTCAGTAATTGATTGGGAACCTTGGCGCTAGGTGGAACTGAAATTCCAACGGACGATAAAAGTCGATTAATACGTAACAAGTTTGCAAACCTTCGCAAACGAATAGAGAAACGAATTATCGAGTCGCGCAAAGAAATCTATAACCTCGTTGGCTTTATGGAATTTCGAATGCCGTAAACATCGCGCGGGCAGAAAGACGGTCAGCTCGGCGAAACGTGGTTGAATTTTACGGCGACAAGAAATATCGTTTATGTCGTTGGTCGAATAAATGGAAAGATCGCAGGGTGTAAACGTTTACCGAATTTACCGATTAGCCGGAATTCGAAAGTATATACTCACAGTTTACCCTCAGATAGACTCTCTTGCTGACTGCCGGGGGCACTTCGTTTTTCGCTATACAAAGATAAGCTCCCATTTGCCTCCTGTCTACCCTGGTTAATTCCAGCTTCTCACCGGACTGGTTGTCCACTATAAAATCTCGCGTCGTATGAATATCTCGTTGAAAGCTCTCGTATACATATCGCTGGCCGCGTGCCAGCGTTCGCACGCATACCAAATTACACGCGAGATACGTCGTTCGCGTTAAAACAACCAGACCACCGCCTGCTACAACGCTAAATCTCGCGTTCGAAAATCGTTTACACGATTATTCGTTAACGGGCAGCGGGACGAACGATTTAAGGAAGGACGAGGTATCGTACCACGTTTCGTATGACGTTCGTATCGAACGAAGGCGTGGTAACTCGAAACATAGTCGACAACTATTCGCCAACTACTGTCGCGAATTTCATGATCGATAGGACCGAACCGCGAAAGTCCTATCGTAAAATTCCTGGGCAAATTACGGCAAAATCGCCGAGAAACTTTCTAATCGTTTATCGGTTACGACCTTATTATATACGTACACCGTATTATCGTTTAATTACGCGTATACGTTTTCAACGCTTTCGAAATCAACGAACCGCGCCGGATTAGATTATTATCGAGTAAACGCGCCGTTTCGCGATTCCGATAAAGAGACGCAGCCTTCGGTCTACGAATATTTTCGTCGCAGGCGGCGTCGCGTCCATCGTACTCAAAATATAGCGTATCGATTTATCAACACCGCTCGAGAATTTGTTCCCATTAATATCTCTCGACCGATCGACGAATTTGCCGCGCGTCCGAGCGAAAAATGCGTCCGACGCGAACCATTTGGCATCCGGTGTATTCACCGCGACCGTCGACAGCGAGGGAGGCGTGAAACCGCCAAATTCTACGATACTCGGAGAATCGACGAGCGCAGGCACGTATACGGAAATATATCGAAAGTCGTTCCGAACAGACTAATCTCCGTTCGATGAGACGTGTTCCACCGTAATTGCTTTCGATCGGCATCACGTAGGTTTGCGAATTTACGATGTCTTCGTGTTCCGCTAAGCGGATCGCGATGGCGAATCGAGTCGCGTAGACACCTTGGATAATTAGTCGTCGAAAGCGACCAGACTACGACGAATCTGCGATCGAAATTTTAATTACCGTCGTACCGATTGACTTCGTCGTATTCTCGAATTTCTTTGAAGCTTCGAATTTTTCGGAAAGAACGGCGAATGGCTCGAGAATGGCCAATATTTAAAGAGCGATATTCGAGAAGCGCACGGCGGACGTTTCGGGCAGCGAGGAATTAATAAAACGAAGAAGAGAATCGAAGGTTATTTGTCATCCGGAACGACGGCGGCGAGGGTGCTCGAGTCGAGATAAAAATGTAATATCTTACCTGGTATCAGCGGATCGTGAGGACCCCTCATAAGTATGAAACCACTTTTCTCGCGTCGCCAGTGCACACGAGGTGTCGGTTTTCCGGAGGCCTTGCACGAGAGGGTGGCGTTCTCACCCTCTAGAACGGAGACCTCGCCCTCCGATGTGCCGATGCTAAGTATATCCGGCGGTACTGAAAGAACAAAATTGGATTCGCGTGGCTCTGTAGATCGGCTACGGTCGATTCGTAATTAGAAAGCCGCTAAACGACAGAATTCGAGAACAAGATCGCGTCGATTGAAATTTCCAAGACGTTTCCAAAGGGGCAGCATAAATCGAAGATCGAATCGAAGCGAAGTCGAAGTTTTCAGGTGCATAGTCGGGGTAACGACGGGGTTTGCGAGTCGCGTATTTGCAGAGACGCGCGTGGAAACGTAGAGGGTGGCGCCGGTAGAAATTACGGACCGCCGTAAAGATGGAGCACGATGTAACGGGACGGTGCTAAAGCCGGCATGGAAATTGGACCGACTCGTCTGTCGGCGGGTCTGACTGGGCAAAATCAGGTTAAAACGCTTCGCTCCCGAGGAAAATTAAATACCATCTATCCCTGGGTAACAGAGAAGGAACATTCTCGCAATGAAATCTCGTTTCTTTTGAAGGAGCACGGGGCCATTTCAATTACACGCGTTCAGCTTGGACAAATATTCTGTACGTCGAGCGGAGCAGAGCAAAGCGAGCGAGCGGGCGGACGGACGGGTGGCAGGCAAGCTTCGGCTGGAGGAGATTCAGCGCGAGATAGGGCCGAGGTTTGGCCGAGGTAGGGCGAGAAAAAAGGAAACGGGACCTTTTCTGTGTTTGGCCACAAAGGAATTTCATTCCATTCGGGCCGATCGCTCTTTCGAGTTGAATGCCGAGGCAAACACGCGCACTCTCCGAGAATTCTCTTTCTCCCTCGGTGTCCACGTATACGCACGATACAACGGTACCGCGAACGTACGCGCTTACACGTAGTAGCGTGCACGCGTCTGCCAGACGCGGACGACGCTCGGTAATATACGCGCTCGCGTGTATGGCGTACGAGGGAGGAAGTAGAGGGAAATAGTAATGGGAAGGGAGGGTTAGCGGATGGAACGAATAGAAGGCGGGTGAGCAGCAACGTAACGTTACGGCTCGTGTTCTGTGTCGGGGTCCCATTGAAACGTATTCTAGCGGCGAGGCGCGCACATATTTTCCATCCCTTCTCGAGGTAGGCTAATCGAAACCGTTGCGTGCGTACGTGACGTCTCTACGACCGACCGCAAACACCCGACTGTATCTAGCCGTAGGAATGCGTTATAACGCGCAATTAGGCATACCTAGGACATCCACGCATCCCAGCTGGCTCAACATGGGCTTCGTATTCAGTTGGCACATGTAGCAGCCTCGGTCAGCTTCCCGAAGCTGGCGAATATGAAGCCGCGAAGTGGCTTCCTCCTCGTCTCTCGATTGGCTTTGATTCTTCGACTTTGCGTTCTCCAGCGTGACGAGAAATCGGGGCGAGTGAGTCACCGTTCGTTGACCCATCGACAATATAGTTTTATCCTCCACACGAATCCATCCCACCTGAGACAGCGAACACAGAATTTTTTATGAAAAGCCGTCTGCGGATGCGCCTTTAAATCAAAAGTCGAATAGAAAGCCCGTTTCGGAACGAGTCTATACATTCGCGAAACGATGGACCGCGCGGCCAAGATAATCCGCTGTCCCTCCCTACCATCCTAATTGCTTCGATATTACCGCCAACGGATCTGTACGTATATGTACGTATAATATTCCGCATCCCGGATAAACGTACACTCGCACGACCCCCAACGTAAATGTAGTTAATTATAACGACGTTTCTATTCAAATACGTGGAACGTTGCGGGGAAGGGGTAGACAGGGATGGTTAAGTAAGCGACGACAAAGCGGACAAACAGACTGGTGGGCATCCAACGACGTAAACAATCGCCGAGCTGATTCAAAAATCGTTTATCCGACGGCACACGCGCCACTGAATCGCTGACAGACGCAGGAGTCGTTCTCCTTTTGACGGGATCGCGTTCTTTTTTTTTCTTTCTCTCTCTCTCTCTTTTTTTTTTAAGGAAAAACGTGAATCTCCGTCGAGATTACCGCGTCAGGATAACGAAGGAGATTAACATCTGGCGGCAAGGATCGGAAAGCAGGGACGTGGGAGTCAGGCGGTAGATCAGCCGCGGAATAGAGGACAGCTCGAGTCAATATTATATCGCGCGTAGCAGCCTGCTGTCTTGCCGTGTGTTTATGTGCACCGACGTATATCCACGACCGATACGTGTTCGCACGTATGGCCGGTAGCGGTAATTGCTTTTAGGCGAGCTCGACCCGGTGTGCCATTGGCACCGCGGGAATCAACCTGACGAAAGGTTCAATTTAACGTCGTATCGCGCACCCCTTTGCCCCGCGGCCCACTCCCGCATCTCCTACGCGTTATCTATAACGCTGCACTTGGTAATTAATCCGAAGTGACTGTCGTGCACATCCCGTATGTCTACCTATGCGCCCGTATGAGTCGGGTTACACGATGTCATGCGACACCGACCATTCGTACGCGCGCGATCCGACCGTGTACCTTGCTCGAGGAACCGACTAACCCGACCAGCTCGTTCAATCTACGAATCAGCTAATGCGTTTACCCTGGAAGGCGTGCGCGCCAATTTCGCGGCATTCCACTTGCGTTCTTCGCCTTCCTCCGCCTCCGCCTTATACACCTCGTTCGGATGTACACGATCGCGACGCGATATCTTCGATGGTCGATATCCTCTCGTAGCAGGTAACAAGATCGGTCGCTGGAAATTATTCAGCTCGAAGGAAGGGGGACGGAGATACGTGGGAAAAGGAACGGGAGATCGAAAGGAGTCGCACGAGTCGCGGCTTTCAGCGGCAATTGCGAGTCTAATTTGGATAGCTGGGCACACCGTTCCTCGAAACATCTTTCGCGGAATGTAACCGGTAGAATCGAATCGAACGTGGTCTTTGTCGGAGATAATCTGCGAACGAAGATAAGCTATCGTCGTGCTTTTCACCGCTTCGGACGAGAAAAGAATGGACGGGGAAGAACGGGGCAAAAGTTTGAATTCCTTCCTTCTCCGAGGACAATCGATAACGTCCTAAGTACTTTGTCACTGGGGAACAACAGTTTGTCCCGCGCGGAACGAGAACGGAAACTATTACGTCGCCGACAAAGATAACGATTCGTTCGTTTCGCTAATTCGGGATAACGTTCGACTATCCCACGAGGAAACGCGACTTCTTATCCGACGAAAAGTTGCCCGACCTCCGTACGCGATCCGCCACCAGCCACGATCGTCCCTTTGTTTCGCGTAATACGATCGCGCGACGCGATCATCGAGGATCGTCTTCTCTGTGTTCGAATTGCATCCGCGGAGACGTACGGGCCTGCTGGTAGGCCGTACGTACGCGTTTCTCCCTTTGCCCTTTGCCTTTTTGTCCTGTCGGCAAACAAACCGCGAGATTTCTTTGGAAAATTGCGGAACTGGTTCGACGGAGCTGACACACATTATCCTTGGAGTTACGAAATTCCCCGGTGGGTACGGACGGGACTCTCGTACCCCTCCGGTGTAATATTTCCAGAGACCCTGGGCCACGAATCTACGTTAGCGCTAAGAGATTGCTCCCCATACCCTTTTCCTAGGCCAACCTCCGTCCCTTTTCCTCTTCCGTTCCATTGTAATCATGGAAACAATCATTCTTCGCTCTCCTTCCCTCCGATGCTTCTTCGTTCTAACCTCGACGATCTCGTTCCGTCTACGTCTCTCTCTCTCTCTCTCTCTCTCTCTCTCTCTCTCTCTCTCTGTATATATATATATAACTATATATATATACTATATATAGATATATACTCTTCTCCGTCCGTCTCCCAAAACTCGGTCCGTTCTCTCGCCCTCCACCGCTCTGCCTATCTATATCCGTTCATCTTTCTCGTTCTCTTTTCGGCTCCATCGCGAATTTCGGGCTAAAACCCCTGTCTTCGTTGCTCCAGCAAGGTGGCGTGCGGTTCCGCCGGCAACTCTGGCGGTAGTAGCGATGCTGGTGGTGTGGCGAGCTACCCTTTCGCTCGCCTCCGCAGCAATCACCGATTTGTCTGAATAAGCCCCGGGCAAGTATATGCTCGTGCTTACCCCGGGGAAACACCACTCCGGCCAACTCACACCCATCGTCTCTCTCACCGCCGTCGTCCCTCCTCCCCCCCCCCTCCCCTCCACCCGACTGCATTCCCTCAACAGCAACCCCCTGTACTCTCTGCCTCTCTTCATTCTGCTTCCTACACCCTCGATCGGTCTGGCAGCGACTCCATACCCGAAAATACTCCGGTTCATCGATGCTTGATGGGAACCAGGCTGCGGAGGAAGAGGCTTCGGCAAACCGGCGGCTGGAGCAAGGGAAAGGGAGAAACGGAGTTGCCAAAGTCGTCGCGCCGTCGACGAGACTTCGGTGTTAATCAGAAATGGAACGTCATGGATGGCAAGCAAGGTGTACGTGAATCCGCACGAAACGATCGGATAAACGAGAGACGGCCGATCGGTTGCACCGGTACGACGATCCATCGAGTCGCGTCGAGTCGTATCGCTCCGCACACTCGCGTTTCGCGCCACTAAGAGATACGGCGAGTTACGGGGCAAATCGGCCGTGAAAACCTATAGCGCGCAATTAATCCTACGACGAGATCGATCTAAAGTAGATATATTTTGCCGGGACTGAAGAGAAATACGCGGCGCAGAAAGCGAGAGGGAAATCGCGTTCGCGCGCGGTTCGTTGATCCACGAAAGCAACCGATACGCGTCGAGATCTCGCGACGATCTAATTGCGAGCCATCGAAAACGTGCCGCGTCGGTGGAACGTAATTAAATGAAAAAGAAAAAAGAGAGGGGGGAGAAGAGAAAACGGGCACCGAGGAGGAATCTACTTTGGCCCGGAATTATCCGGAGATAGATCCGACGATATAAAAGGACAGACCTATGGAAGTGAAAGTTCCGTATCCGTGAATGAAACGGAACCGAGTCGATCGTTCTCGCGGTTCTTTCGTAACGTGAAAGGCCGATTCGTACGAAACGGCGACGAGTCAACCGACGCGACGGCAATTAAACTTGCAGCAGCGTCTTTCCAGCGAGATCCTCCGACCAGCCCATCAAGCTCCACCGAATCGCACGATTCTTCTCGCGGCTTTTCCTATGGTAATTTATTTTATTCGAGCGGCAAACGTTCCGTCGCTCGTTCCGCCGGAAGATCGATCGTCATCGGAATCGTCATTTCGCGTTCCATCGCGGAAATTGAATCAACGTTGAAACGAGTGCTCGTGGAACGATCGGTGGTGGCGTGACGCGTTAAACGCGTTCGCGTATTAGTCGTTGCGTCGAAACCAGCCGTCGCTTTCTGCATTTTAAATGCTAATTTATTTTTCGCCCGTCATTGTCAGTTTACGTTGCTCGAAACTCGAATCATTACACGGCCCGTACGATGCGTCAATCGAACGTGAGGAACATGCGCGATAACCGTTTCGACGGAATCGCCAGCTGAATTGAAAATCTTTCCGCGCCAAACGTCTAGAGACGATAACTTTATTTTTTATTGACGCCGAGGATCTCCGCGCGATCGGTCACTTTTCGATTCTCGTTGCGCCACGACCAATTCTATTTCCCCCGGGAACCTCCACCGGCCTGTCGTATTTTTTCCCCTTTTTACGAGCTTTTTATGCGCAAACGTATAGACGGCGAGAGGATTTTGTCGCCTATAAATAAGGGAATAAGAACGATTCCGATTACAATCACGTCGACGAAACGCTCGACCTTCGATCTTCCTCGTCTTTTTTCTTTTTTTCTTTTTTTCCTTTTTTCTTTCTTTGTTTTCATCTTCGCTGGTAGACGTCACCTCGTAGTCGTCTCCTTCGCTTTTCCCTTCACTGGCTCTTCTCTGTTCGCTCGCGAAAATACCGGCAAACGGGAAAATATCCAGCGAGCGCCGATCCGAACGTGTTCAATTTATAGCAAGTTGGACGAACTGCCGAATATATATATAGGCAGCAGCCACGATCGGCTTACCATCTTACCATTTCCTTGTGCCTCGGACGATTCTCATTTATACAGGTACTGTATCTCGCGTTAGAAGCTGCATAATATTTGTTGGTCGACAAAAGACGGTCGTAGAAAGATGTTTCGCTCTCCTTTATGAATTCACGACGCGAGAAACTCTATCCAAATATGTCCGATGAAGTTTCAGAAGCCATAAATCTTCTACTTTCGTCGGACGTCTTTCCCACTGGCAGAGTAGAAGAGAATCGCTTTGAAGTCGCGCACACGCGTTTCAAATTCGTCGCTGGCGATGGTGGTGGTGGTGGTGGTGGTGGTGGTGATGACGGTGGTGGTGTAAACGACTGCGTTCGACGATCGGTATCCTCGCGCGACGTTGCCTCGGTCTTCAGAGGGAACATCCCCTTCCATTTTTTTTCCTTGATCCAGCTTTGAGAAAGCCGGAATAAAGAGGGAAAGAAAGGTTTGGCTGGTTGCGTCTCGCCGATTCGCCTCGTTTTACTTGGTCGAAACAGTGTCGCGTAAAACTAAAAGCTTTCGGACTCGTCTTCGGAGGCTTCTTCCTCTTCCAGACAGACAGAACGAGACTTTAGAAAAATCGACTGAAACTAGCGCGACAGGGATAAGAAAACACGGGGGTGGAACTCCGCACGAAGTAAATAGAAGAACAACTTGCCGACCAGCTGGCGAACCAACCTTCGTCGATTTCATTCGTTACGTTCTCCTTTTATTTTGTCGCGTGTTACGGAATACAAATTAGAAATAAACGTTTTCCCCGCGGCGAATTTCGATTCACCCCCCCCCCCCCGCCCTCCCTGTTATTCTGCTCGCGACGAAACCAGTCGTCCATTTCGTTCGACGGATTGATCGGTCGATTTTTCTTTTTTCTTCCGGATCTGCTTGGTTTTCGACTCGAAGCCGCAAGAAAATTCTCTCGCGAATCCTGGAAAGCGTGGCCCACGGCAAATCCGCGTTATATATTCATGAACGGTTAACTGGGGTTTAGCAGGAGGAAGCTGCAGCATGAAAGAAATAGAAAGAGGGAACGTTCTTGGGAAAATAGGGGCGCCTTAAATTCGCGCGCGTTAGCACAACAATGGATCAAAGGAATTCCGCGGGAAACGCGTTACAAGGGAAGGCGTGCAACGGCGCGCCGCGTGTGAAGTTTTGATCAGAGGCGACGCGTTGCTCGGGCAAACTTGCCAGCATTCCTGCGAATTGGATTTCTTCGAGGTAACTGCGACTACGTGCGGGCTTTTGTGTCGCCCCGGCAAAGTCGCGATGCATGCAACTCTTTGCGAGAAGATTGTTCTCCGATCCCGCAAGTTTGTTTATTTGCCTGCCGACGTACGGCGATATTTCGCGAGTTAACGCGTGCGTGAAAACTCGGCGACACAATGTGCCCGTGTATTTGCATGAGAAGAATACGTTTCCGGGACAAGTCGGTCGACCGTTGCCTCTAAAAATGAAAATATGCGAAAATTTTCTTTCGCATACAGCGTTCGCCAGCCTTTTAACAATCTACAGCGACCTTGTTCCGTCATCTTCTTTTTCCCTCTGAACGAACAATGCTTTTCATCTCATCGACGCGCTTGTTTATCCGTCGTGTTTTCAATAACGCGTCGCCGGCGACACCGTGTTTCAGAAATTAGAATTTTCGCGTTCAACGAAACAACGAAGAGAAATTCCTTTGATTATTTTATTTCGCGTCGTTGACGAAACGACGCCGCGGCACAGGCAAAAGGAAAGGCTCGCGATGGGCGCGCGGTGGACGACAGCCAAAGTAAATGTCGGTGAAAATCGTGAGCGGAGCCAGAGTCGTTTGCGAAACGAATGCATTTACGCGGCTCATCGAAGTTCGTTGGGATCCGTGATTTCCGGCTCGATCGCCATCGCGTGAACTTATTTAGCGAATCGCCGCTTCTAATTTCAAAATATGGTCGCTGACCGTCGAAAAATGAACCGTAACGCGGTGTGAAACAGGTGGAGGAAAATAAGTCGCGTATAGAATAGAATCGATATTACTTGGCGGGTGGATCCGGTTGCGAAGCACCGATCGGGCTGCGTTAAGGGCCAAATGGTACAGGGTCGTTTCGTCGAAGGGTAACGCGACTACGGTTCCAGGACGGTAGTTTCGCAGAATGGATTCGCGTGAATACAAATCTGCGGTTGTCGAGTATTATTCGGTAGTTGGTGTACTGGTGCGTTGGTGTCCGCGACGCTGCGCGAACACCCACGTAGGTGGAACGAACGCGTTAAAAGCGTACCCTCTGAAAATAATGTAAAATAACAGGAACGCGACGCGGCTCGTACTACGTACGGGCAAAAACGGATTTTAACGCGTGTTCGATCGTACGTCGAGAGTTTGCCGGGAAAATCTCCGCGCTAAGAGCGAAACGACCACCAGGGTACAAAACATCGTCGTTACTCGACTTTAGTTTCTAATTACCGGGTCGTTCGAGCGACGTTTGTCACAGAGAACGGAGAAGTAAAAAGGATTCGATGGCGAAACGGAGCTCGATGTTCCGGCTGATGCAAACGTTCGTGCGCGCGTCACTGCCAGAAATTCGATTATGTAACATCGAATACCGATGAACGTGTATCGAATACGTGGAAAACAAATCGGGTTAGAAAAGTTATCGGACGTTCCGTGCAATGATATTTCGAGGTTGATGGCGGGGCGCCGTTTGTCGACGTTTTTCATCACGTTGATATAAACTGACTAAAACTTCGTGGTCGATTAATAGCTTGCTTTCGGGCCGCGGGATGAAACGCCGTCTTATTTTGCGTTCGTTGGCGAAACAGCCCCGGGCGACCAGCGGGATCGGCGCCGTGCCGCAAATTCCCCGTTTAAACGTTTGCGATGAAAGTGTACGATCCACGTTGTATTCGTGGCAATTTCCCTCCTTCGGCGATTCGCCGCGAAATACGCCCATTCCCGTTGACAAATCGGCTTGAAATTTTCACGACGCTTTCCGTACCAACCGTTGAATATTAATTTCATCGCGGTACCGTTGTTTTAACTGTTTTCCGTAGTTTTTATCGGTAGACTTGCTTTAGGCGCCGACGCCGGCACCAGTCTCGTCGGCGAATAAACTTTCGAAAATTTCTCCGATATTTTGCGTTGTTGCTGTGCAAAAAGCGTAAAGCGACGGCAGCCAGCTCACATCGAAGCACCGAAAACTTTCCGCTAGCGCCCTCCTTTCCGGCTACTCCCGTTTTTCTCTAACCGGCAATCGGAATATTCCTTACCGTAAGATAAAGGAACAGTCGGTATTAATGTAAACGCGGCCGAGTACAGACGAGTAGTAGGGAAAGGGGGGGGGGGGGGGGGGTACGAGACTACGGCGAGAAACGAGAACCGGTCGAAACGAACCACTCGCCGCTTCGAGGTTTAACGGTATTTCGAATTTTGCGTCGATTAAAGTTTAATCTGTCGCAGGAAGCGTCGGTGGCCGCGCATAGTTACCGACCACATTGTCGTTAATTCGCATGAAATTGAAATACCGCGGCGAAAGAAGCTCGAATACGAATACACGTACGTCGACCACGCAAAGAGTTAATCACTCGCGACAGAACGCCGCTTAATTTCGTCTCGTTAGCCAGTGCCAAGCTTAATGAATTGTGTACCTGGCGAGAAGTTGCGCGGGGCTTTGTCGCGCTTTGGACGAACCCTGTACGGACCGGATGACGAAGTTTCGGTTTATCTCCACCTGGTGAATGAGCGGGGCGCGACCTTTTCCACGCGGAAAACTGTTGGAAAGTTATTCTGGAAGAAGGGGCTAGAGAGTAGGAGAGGCGGCGATGGTGTAAGTGGTGAATAGCGAAACAGTGGTGGGACGAGAAATGGCAAAAAGACGCGAGCCGCTGACATCTGCCACGAGCATCCACGCGACCCATTTGTTGCGACGAGATTACCGAAAATCTCCAATTCCTTTATCGCCTCGTGACCCGTGAACGACTCGAGCTCGCCGACTCGTGAACCAACGAACCCGTTTATTCTTACGCTCCCGGTCTGGCTAATTAACGTTCCACAGCCACGCCAACTTCTCTCGTCCCTGCTTTTTTCCTCCCATAAAACCTTCGTCGAATCCCTTACCTTGTGATTTCCTAGATTCCGGATCGTGCACGGTAGAACAGCTTCTTTACCAATAGCCGCTGTCACATTACCGATCGGCTGCACAAAACTCGGCAGATCTGCAAAAAATCAGTATCCTGCGTTTCATCCTCGTGCAACGTACGATATCGTTTGGTTATTGTCAAACGTACCACGACGACCGATACTCGGAACGAACGAAACTAGTCGTTTCCAACTTCCGACTGTCATACCGTTTCGTTCGTTGTTCTCGCGTTTCGCTCGTGCTTCTCGTTCTAATTTCGGTCAAAGGCGGTCTCGTTACACGCAACGCTTCTACCCGTCGCACACGCGACGTTCGCCACAACGAGTCTTTTGTAACGAAATTTGTAACGAAACTGCGTTTAGAATTAGTTTCTCTCTCTCTCTCTCTCTCTCTCTCTCTCTCTTTCCGTATCCCGTGACTGTTTTACTCGAATGTATCCTCTATCGAGGAAAAACAGCGACGGATTTATAGGGAAGGTATGGAAAAATCGCGACAGCCCGGTAAAATAGAAAGGTGCGTATATTTCGCGTAGCTGGAAACATATTTCACATCGTTTACAACGGGTGCGGATTCGATAGCAGTGATTCGTAGCCCTCGTTAAAGCGTACGTGATGGCGCAATGACAGCGATTAACAGCTTGTTGGCGCATATAATATCGAACAGTCGCTGGTGAAGCATAGTTTCAATTTCCTGTCAACGGATGCACTGTCACTGGCTAATGGCCAAAGATGATACGCCGGGCTGGTGTGCATTATGTTAAGCCGATGGATCGAGAAAGGAGAGAGAGAGAGAGAGAGAGAGAATTTTCCCCCGTAAACATTCCTCGGGAACGAACGTTTATCACCGATGAAAAGGACACCGACGTTCCGCGGTGAAAAATACGCTGAATAGTATGCCGAACGACCGAATTGACGGAAACGTGAAAAGATAAGGTCCCTAAGCCTTAGTCAGGGCTGCCAACCAAGCATACCTCACCCGTTGAACTAGTCGCCATTGAAGCGAAGATCGAGACGTTACAACGATCCCGTATCGATCGTATTACTCGATACTTTAATTTGGTATTTCGCTATATCGCGAAGATCGGCAACACGCGCATACTCGCTCTTGTTTACAGATACGATAATCGAGATGCTGTATCGATATTTTAAAGATTAGAACGGAAACACGAAGACTCTGTCGCTTTTGTCAGCGTTGTGTATTCCTTTCACGTTAGTCGAAAGTGTGTGTGTGTGTGTGTGTGTGAGAGAGAGAGAGAGATTCTTTCGTTATTTCCGAAGAGCAGGTCGTTCAAAAATATTTTATACAGCGTAAAATTGAAAGTAAAAAATGTTAACACTGTACGAAAACAATATGTTTTGCTTCTTACCTGTTTAAATGTTTTCATATAATATCACGTTTCGCCATAAAAGGTAATTGGCGTGCGTTACTTTGTGCTTTGACAAATAAATATAGTAGATGAGAATTTATTTTATAGGATATGCGAACACTTTTATGAATAATAATTGCAAGTCTGTCGCGTTCGAGTTCTGTCTGTATAATTAAATACTTCGTCCATTTCTACAGTCGTATTAATCGAAGTTTCATAGTTTCTCATAATCTAACTTTTGTTATACGTTAAGGGGAATCTATGGAATGGTTCTGCGTCGGAATAAATTATCTTCAAAATAGCACAGGGAAGTAGAAACTTGCGGTGTCTCTTGACGAAAGACATCGCCACTGTTCCATGGAAACAAAATAATTATGATTTTGACGTATAAAATGCGAAAGAAGAGATTTCAGGATTCAAAAAGGTAGAAACGATATGCTTGCGTTTATAACGTCTCCCTTTCCAATTATCGCGTTTTGGTGTAAAAAGGTAACCAAAGCGATCAGAAAATTCGTTAATTAAAACACAGAGATACGTCACCGTTATTTTATCTACTTCTACTCGTCTTTCTACACGTAAAGGATACAGTAGCAAGTTTTCAATCCGAGAATTAAAAATTCCTTCCCGAAAAGTATTCTTTTTTTTTTTTATTTTTTTTTTTAGAGATACTATACATACAACGATAGCTAGCATCGGAAAAAATTAAAATAACGTGCCGAAACGTACAACGAGAAGAATTGACAGAAACTGTCTGCTCGCGTTAAAGAAAACTAACGGCTTATCAATCGTTCGTCAACCCCACAGTCTATTGTGTCTGAAACTCGTTTAAAGCGTTTAGCAACGAGATTAGGTAGGCAGATCTGGCTAAAACTTGCATCTGATTCGTGAAATTAAATAACGAACGATAGAGAAAGAAAGAGAATCAACGATACGAGTATCGAGATTGGCTGAAACAGAGACCCGTCGAATATACGAGAAAGAAATTTAATTATATTCAACGAGGTTATCGTTATAACATTATGCAATTATCACTTTAATATGCATGATCTGGTTGAGAAATAACGAGAATGCTTCCTACATAACTCAAATTGGTAGTTCTGACAAAAAACAAATAAATTGTTGCGATCCGCGAACCTTATTAAAGTAGCGGATTATGTACACTTTAATTGCTTTCGTTAATATAGAATAATTACCAGATAAGTAATTACATGTTTGGCGAGCATGTCATGAAAATGCTGCATCACGACGTTGCACCTGCTCTCGTTGTATTATCGTCCGACGAAGTTTTCGTAGCAAAGAAAATTGCACGACCCAGTGCTGCAACTCCTTTATTCCGCAGACCTCGGTGCCGCGGTTCTTCTTGTTCACCAAGATAAGAAATGATCTTAACGTTACAAGTTTCTAGCCGGCTAGTTTCACATCGACGATCAACGAAATATGCTGTTTCTTGTTTCTACGTTTACTCGTTACTTCTGAATCGGATACGAGTTTCCGATACTCTGAGATTTAAAATCAGACGTTAACGTCGCTGATCCATCTAATGATTTCTCAACGATTATTCCGATTCACAAAGTTTCTTGCATGCACGCCAATCGCGTCTCTTACAACGCGATCGAACGGATCCTACGATTAAAAATTCGGTATAAAATTATCTAAACTGAATCGAGAGTAGATCGTGGAAATCTCAGGATGTGTCTGCGCGCGCTCTACCCGGCCAAACTTTTCTGGCGCCGTTTTAAAAAAGTTGGAATAATCCGAAGCTGGAAACGAGCTGCGGCGGAGGGGAAGGGGCAGGGGGAAGGCAGAGGAAAAAAGAGAAAGCTTCTTCGATACGGAGAACGAGCCGAACGGTTCGGTGAAAATGAAGCCGTGGCGGTGCTATCGGACGGTGGCCACATGGCGCGATATCGCGTACCCAACGAGTCAAAGTTTGGAAATGGCACGAACGGTACGCGTACCCGTGGACCGGTCTGCCCGATGAGACCGGAAGACGGCTCCGGCGTTGCATTCGACCGGTGTGCATCGTGTGCATCGAACGGAAAAACGCTGCGCTGCAGCTGTGTGTGGACGTGTGCGCGATACTCGAAGATACGAGGTCGTAACTGCTTATGGAAGTTGGAGAGAGAGAGAGAACGCTGTGTAGCTTTGCGAGGTTTTTGCTACTCGAAGAGCGAGGGTCGAGCGAACGGGGGTGGCGGTAAGCAACTGGCAGCGCGGGCACGATAGAGGAAAGAGTTTGGGCCCGGCGGACCTAAGAAAACAGCTCGGTAGCTATTATGATAAGATATTCACTGACAGAAACAGG
This sequence comes from Bombus difficillimus, assembly GCA_014737525.1. Taxonomy (NCBI): domain Eukaryota; kingdom Metazoa; phylum Arthropoda; class Insecta; order Hymenoptera; family Apidae; genus Bombus; species Bombus difficillimus. The sequence continues at coordinate 83,780 of JACXIT010000006.1, read as the reverse complement.
AGAGGGAAGGAATTTTCAAGTTGCAGCGTAGTCTTCGCAGCCGTATCTAGAATGTAATATAAGGAAACGCGGAGGAAAATAGCGGAGGCAACGGAGCTGAGTGGCCATGCGAACAGCGAACGACGAACGGTGAACGGGCGACCGGTGAGCTGCGAGGCTGAAAGGAATAGGAAGAAAAAGGGGGTTCCAAGGAACCGGGAGAAAACCGAGGAAAGAGAATGGTAGCGACGCGGGGAGAGCGGATCGCTTCGAAGTGGGAGTCGCAGTCAGAGCCGGAGTCGGAACTGGAGTCGTATTCGGAGTCGGTGGCGTGGGTGCCTCTACCAGCGACTTCACCCACGCCAGTTTCGCTGCCGTCGCTTTTATTTTATGGCAAAATTATTCTGGCAGAAAAATAATTCAATCTCTGCCGCTGTACAGATTACCGTAGCATCTTATCGAGCGAAGCTACCGCCGAATAGCCGCGATAGCATGGCCCAGCTGTCGCGAATGGAATTCCACTTTGCGATTTCAATACACGCGCCAACGGAAGGATAATTAGAGGCGACGGCGATACGAATACCTGGTAAATGCATATTCGGATCTGTCGTTGGCAGTGTACGCGCGATACGTTACGGAGCCAATCTTCCTCCGGCTCATCGATGTCAAAAATGTTTTCCGATTTCAATCGCTAAGTACCTTGGAGTGCGTGGAATCGGCGATCTCGTATCGCGGAAACGAATGGACGCAACGAAATAAAATTAATGAGGGCGGAACGAGGCGAAGCGCTCCGCTCCGTTTGATTTTAACGTTTATATACTATCGATACGGTCGTTATTTTTATATTTTGTCGAGCACAAGTACAACGTCGGGAGTAAACACGACAGGATCGATAGGCGGATATTCGCAAATAAAGAAAGAATGGAAAAGAGATGTAGAGAGGAGAAAAAAAAAAAAAAAAAAAAAAAAAAAAAAAAAAAAAAAAAAAAAAAAAGAAAATAAGGCGGAATTCCCGTCCGACGATAATATCCGTGAAGCAGTTTTCTCGTGCCGTCGTAAATTTGGAAATTTTTCTATGATACTTGGAAATGGAAGCGACGAAGGAGTAGCGAAATAGAAGAGAATGAGCTTTAAGGTCGAATCGGATCTATCGCGTAGCGCGTGGGGATGGGGAGCATCGGCAGCGACAGGATAAAATATCGCTCGACGTATTTCAGAGATCTTAGGGACTTGGTCGACGAACATTGGACGGCAATTGGTAGCGGCACTCGACCATACCATGGCCCGTGGAGCTTTGTGCCCCGCCATGGTGCCCGTCACGACGAATCGACGCGGCCGAAAGAAGAATGTTTTTACGTGTCGCCGGTGCCCTCGCATCGCTTACCGTGAATAAAGAATCGTGGAACCGTACAGATGTTCCTTCGACGTATTTCTCGTCCACGCGTCTCTCGCACCTATCATAAAAATACATATCACCGAGCGTATCACGATACGTTTTCCACCTTCGACAAATTACTCTCTTATTTCGAGCCGGGGCTTGCTATCTTTGCCGGAAGATACACCGTAATCGTTCTCCGGTGGAAAGACAGTCTGAGAAATGGTCGACACCGCCGGAACGAAAATATGAGCGACGCTTAAACGAAGAAGCGCAGGCCCGCGTTTTTCTTCTTTCTTTTCGCCGCGAGAGGCTACGGTTCCCGTACAAAAAAAAAAAAAAAAAAAAAACCTTCGCGAACATCGTACGTCGATACTTTACGTTTCCACGCGATATCGCGGTAACGTCCCGCTATCGCGAGTTACGCGACCTTCGAAAATGAATATTGTATTTTCCCGTCATCTTATCGGAGACACGGTCGCTTCGAATGAAAGATCCGAAAGTTGGAAACCGTTTGGAATTTCTGCTTCGATCGGTGCTTATCGATAGCAATAATGTTTCATTTTCCAAGCGTGGAATCCCAATGATAACGAAAAGTTGCGAAATCGATGTATCTCGCGTGAAATCGATAAGAGTAGATTGAATCGGCCATTAACGTTGAGGATCCACGGGCAACGAAGATTTTCCTCAAACGAGAGTTTAACAAAGTTCCATGTTATTACGATAGAACAGCGAACTTTGAATATAAGAGGGAGTACAGAAGGAAGCTTGACTTTCAAGGGAAGGCAACTTCGCTTCCAAAAGAGCAAACATCTCTCTGTTCCTTTTTCTCGAGGCAGAGCTCGGCAAATTTTTATCCCGGCGAAAGCATTAATTTGTGAAAAAAAAGAAAGAAAGAAAAAAAAAAAAGATAGTGAAAGAAGAAAAAAAGGGAAGAGCCAAGTATAGGAATTTCGCGGCACGGTCGCGGCCTCCCCTTGCTTCTAGCTCGCATTTCAGGGATATTTAAGTTTCATCGCGAAACTTTAGCGAGACGCTGCATTTATTAAATCCTCCGGCATATTTGACGAGCAAATCTGAGAATTGTCGTGTCACTGTCGTCGTTCTCCTTTCGTCCGAAGTAAAGGATGAAAAAAAAGAAAAAAAGAAAAAATCGAGACGAGGGGGTATCCGAAGAATGAGCAAGAGAGAAAAATAGAAGGGAACGAAAGGGCAGGACCATTCGTTTATTAAAGGAACGGTATTAATGTTTGAGCAAGTTACATAGATCGAGAAAAGTAAAACACAGCGACAACGTGGATGGTCGTTGATGTATTCCGGTCGAGTAAAAGATTACGTATTACATCTATAGAAAATCAATCTCGTACTCGACTGCCGTTTTAATTAATCGCGCATCAGTTCGACCAGTCGGCCGCTTTCATAATACAATTTTTAATCACGACTCGCCATGTAATTCGATCAATTTAATTACATTTCCCGCGATACAATATAAATTCAGCGTGCCACGCGATAGATAATATTTGATGCGTTAATATCACGAAAAGTAGGAATCGACGTGTAAAATGGATCAGTGCGAGCCAACGAATAATAAAAGCTATTACCGCGACGATGGATACACAAGGCGCAATTATATAACCATTACGATTAATAAATGCGGCATCGGCTCGCGAAACGTGGGGTACCATCTGCGTACCGCCCGTTTAAAGTCGCAATCGACCTCGTTGCAACGCGTTTACGACGCTTATTAAATTCATTAGACGCGCGAGTTCCGCTCTCTACGGCTTCGCGTACTCGTTCAAACACGAATCGTCGCCGTTTCTTTTATTCCAATCGTTTCGTTCGTAATGCGCGTCCCTTTGCCGGTGACGGTCCAACAGCCAAATAATACAAATTTTACGGAATACCTTCGTTGTTTCTCGTTCTCGCCGCGTTCAACCGGCTGTTCAACTTTCGCGAGTCGTCTTCGATTATCGTCGACTTGGATCTCGCCTGTAGGAAAGAGAAGGCCAGTCTCTCGTACGCGAGTGGCACGACTCATTCGAGAAGAAAGTTTTTCCGACAAAAGATTTGTTATACGCGCGAATAATAGTTAAAAAGTGGATACTGGAACGATTCTTTTTTTTTTTTTTTTTTTCTCGAGCACTGAACTCGTTATCGAAGTTGGGTAACCAGTTACATGCATACATACGTATATATATACACGTGTATATATATATATATATATATAGTACCCAAGCAAAGTGAAATGGAGGCCAGGAGGTGGGAAACGGGGGATGGAAAGTTAGCATACGAATGCCCAATTGTGTTTGTGGACTGGTTCGTCGCTCTGATTTACATAGTTATTATGATATTATGCAGATGCAAAAAGATTTTTATCATCGTAGCTGTCCTTGTCGTGGAAGGGAAAAGAAGGTATACAAGTTGTTATAACACGAGTTTTCTGTGTCGTCTGTCCGCGTGTATGGCATAAGCCAGCCGGAAGCTCCGCTCGAACGGAGACGATTCGAGAGATCGCGCGGCTTGAAACAATCGCGTTGCAGAAACTAAGTGGACCGCAAATCGCGGATTAAAGCACCGCGGCATAGAAATACATTAAGGATGCCTCTTTGCATCGCGCGTAGTCACGAGATCCGAGATTGCTCTTGATCCACTGAACTCGCGTTCCGTTGCACCAGCGGTTATCGCGAACAGGAACCAAAACCGTATTTCGCTGACGACGCGTGGAATTGTACAAAATTTCAAAGAGAACGGAAATTAGTTCTCTACCTTCAACGTCGATGTTAATCTCAGATTTTACGTGTTGCGCAACTACGCTCCGGCTTCGCTACGTCGTAAATTTCCTTTGCGTATCTTAATCGCAGTAATTTTTCCCGTGCTTTGTAACCACCGTTGTAATCTTCACCGGCTGGCCTTTCGTTTAATCTTATCCGCGTACTCGTAGACAATTCCGCGCTATCGAACGATCGCCCTACTCCTTCTCCGTCTAGATGTTGCAGCTGAGCTCGAATTCAGACCAACTTAACCAATCGATGAATTTCGTTGTGCAAGAAACGCTTCTCCGAAACTTCATTGTGCGTCGGATCGTAACAGGCAAAACTAAAGCCGATTACTAAAATAACGGTCGAGTTTAGAAGGAGAGCGAACGAGATTCGCCCGAACCAGTTCATTCGCGGCTTCGTACAGCGGTTCGGGCGTTACGTCGGTTCTCAGCCAGCGGAAATCGTTAAAATTTGTCGTCAATGCGAGCAAAATATCGGCCAACGAAAAACAACGAAGATGTCGTTCAACTTTTTCATCGTCTCGCGTTAATCTGCATATACACGCCTTGTAACAACCTCGACGATTACGCTCTTCGTCTTATTTTCCTAACGATTATTATGCAAGGAGTATGCCACGTAAATATCGAGGCGGCTGGCGGATGGGATAATGGGTGGGTGCGCGGCATTTATCAGGAGGGTAAAAAGGCGTTAAAGTCACCGCAGCAAAAAGAGGACGTAAACGACGCAAACTCGGCGGCCACTTAATAAATATTTGATCAATCCTGACGGAACGTTGCCGGGACGCGGTGAACGCCCGACCGAACGGTTTCGGGTATTCTCGGCGGACCAAACGGAACGATACCAAAGCGGATTATCGAAACGCGAGTGGAAGTCGAAGGAAAAGTTGGTCGCTCTTTTACCCAGATTCCAGGGACTTTAAATTCTCACGGCTCGAATCCTTGCCGAAACTTTTCTCCGCGATGGAGCACCGTAAATATATAACCCCCTTCCCTGCTCTCGCTTCAACGCGTTCAAAGTCGCAAGCTGTTACACCGCGCGGCACCCACCGGCACCCACCGGCACCCACCTGCACCACCAAGCTGTCCCTTTCCCTCTCTGGAATAGCCGCCCTGTCGTCGGACTTGCTCTCACCTCGACCGTAAGAGGAGGGAGGAGGAGGAGGAGGAGGAGGAGGTGGAGGAGGAGGTAGAGGACCGAGGCGAGCGACAGAACGAACCGGGAAGCTCCGTTCGACCCTCTCGGTCGCGTAGAAACGTCGATGGCGCGGAGTCGCCGCCGCCACCACCGTCGCCTCTGTCGTCACCGACTACGCCGCGATAATTCCATTTCCACGAAGCGGCGCGAATTCGTACTTTAATTAATCGAATTCGCGCCCATGTCCCTGGGACCTGTCCGCCCCACCGTGGGCTGCCAACCAACCAACTACCCTCCACCACCTTTCGCAACCCTTCCTCCTTCTAGGACAAGTTTCGATCCCGGAAATTAGTAAGATCGCACATGCGGAACACGAAGGTTTCCTAACTGCACGCTGCACATCCACTCGACCGCCCGACCACTCGCGCCTCGTATACGTGCACATACTTTAAGCTTGCACGCGCGCTCACAGGCGCGAACCAGAGCAGCTGGGGACGCGCATTATGCGCTCGCGATTCGCGTCACGCTCCCTTAATATGTCGCAGCTAGATGCTCTCCATCCTTGCCGGCGGAAAAAAGGTTTATTAAAGTCGAGCCAGGGAAATTTGCAACTAAATACCGTATATATATGTTATATACGCATATATATATATATATATATATATATATATATAATATACGTACGTACGTCGCACGACAAACGTGATTCAACTTTAGCAGATTGAAATATCGCGACCGGTTTTACCAGGGATCGGAACCACGGAAATATTAGCGCGTTCCGAGCCGTTGAATCGTTTTCAATGGAACGAAAATGGGGTGGAGCGAAGAATGATGCCTAGGGGGTGGTTGAACGAAGTGGAAGGTGTGGGAACAGGCAGCCTCCGCGAGGGCGCTCATCCGAAAATCTAATTTCGGCGTATTCCACTTCCGCTAAGTTGTCTCCAAGTTTTCGGACGTTCGGGTCGCTTCGAAAAATAACCGCGGGAGCCGTGCAATTTGCGATTAACCAAGTCGAACGAAGAAGCCGTTGAGAAAACAAAAGAAGCGGAACTCGCGCGTGTTACGTTAGGGCGTGCTTAAGGTTTCCAGGTTGTTGCGCCAACTTTCCAAACTATTTTAGCGACGAACGCGGTACACCGAGTAAGATCAGCCGCAGCGTTCACGCGCAAACACGAAATTGCGTTTAAAACTTTCGTTCCCTTACTCTCGCATGTTCACCGGAATAGCGTGCATTTCACACGCGTCGTCGTACGCGTAGCACGATTATTCCATTCGCGCATTCTTCGTCCTCCGATACGAGCCTGCGTGCCGCGCGTATGACCGCAGCGGCACGTGTCCTTAAGGCTCGAGGCGCGAGCAGATTACATCTAATATGCGAGCCAAGCGTCGGAACCTTGTCTGCCAAACTATCCTTTCCTCGATGAAGGCTCACGCGTATCGTGACTCCCACCGTGCGCATACCTGGCGCGCGCGGTCACGTGCGTCTGCATTACCGGCTGGTAATTAACGTCAATCTCGTGCTCTTGCAGCGCGTTTCTCCGGGCGTTGTAACCTCCACCTCCTAGGCGTCACCTCCTAACGCAAACCACGCGGATGTTTGCGATATTAGGCGGCGTGAGGTATGGGAACGAGAACGCGTTGCTTATACTTTGACGGTTTAATTAGGAGTTTCGAGCGAGATAAACGGCTCATCGTCATCGACGATAATAGAGAAAGAACGATCGACCGTGTTGACCTCCGGTACGATCTATCGTTCGTTCGTTCGTTCGTTCTTTGCCGGGCCTTGCTCAAAACGAATATTTTTAATAACCAGGTTGCCTGGTCGGTGAAGTAGCCGATTCTTGCGAACTTGACAGTGTAGCGGAGTTACGAGAAGTTGGAGAAGGGCGGTTGTAGACGATGACGACGATAGAACCGTGAAATTTCAGAGGAGCGACGTTCCGATGGATTAACGCAGAGCTTTATTAATCGGTTAACCTCTCACAATTTATCTTTGCGAAGAAGCGAGTTTAAGTTTTCGCGGCGGGTCTCGGGAACTGCTGGAAAAGCGTTTACTCTCGTCGATATACATCGCGAACAAGTTAAAGCCTGTCTGCGCGCTTTCTCGCGAATCAACTTAGTTGCTGATAATAAATATCATTAGGATGACTCGACGGAACGATATTTTTCAAAGCGACCGCCAGATATGCCGGAACCCCGAGAGCTCGGTGTCCCCGATCGATTCATTTGTCAGGAATTTACCGAGGAGCCTGTGGGTCTTCGGAAACGAGCGGTTCGACCCGGAAAAAAGGACCAACGTCGGTTTCGAGCTTTCGTAGATACCGTTTTTACCTCGCCGTCCCATTGTTCTTACGCGAACTTCGACATCGATTCCATTACGATCACGCTGCTGAAATGGTCGTTCGGTTTCGATGGACAATTTGACAAATCGTCGGAACGATCCTACCGTCGCGGTGATCGATTTTCTTCCAGGGTAAAAGTATCTAACGGGAAACCGAGTCGAATCGTTTCGGATCCAACACCGAGGCCGGACGAGCCAAGGAGGAAACGGCACTATGTCAGGGAAATGAACGCGTTAGTCACGCGTTGCACGCTGCGCCCTGGGGGTCGCTTCGCATTCATAACCAGGTCCGTGGCGTTCCGATGCTTGCGGGATAAGATCGGCAGCGAAGGAGCGCGCACGCGCGGCAACCGCTTAAGCGGTAAACTTGTAAGTGGCGAAATAAAGTTAGAAGCTCTCTGCTACCGTGTCTGTGACAGTTTAATTAATATCTTTCATCCTCAAAGGAAAAACTTGGTGAAGTAACCGGCACGGGCCCGGCCAGAGAGAGAAAAGAGCTAGTGGGGTAGTCGAGGCAAGCCGAGTGGAGCTACTTCAACTTCAGGGACATTCACCACCATCGTTGTCGTCGTCTTCGTAGTCGTCGTCGTCGTCGTCGTCGTTCGCGACCGCCCCTCCTTTTCTTCTTCCAACGAGCCTTCGTCGCTTTACGCGCCAGCCTTGGAAACAAACTTTGTCGTTTTCCGCTATTTTCGATGGTCTCGCGCGTCAATGAGCCCAACGCGAAGCGGCTCCGGGACACGAAACTCGGGCAGTTTCGCGCCAACGAAAGGGAACTCGACGACCGTTTCGCACGCTCTGGGTAGATCTTGCGGAAGATCCCCGAGAGTTATTCAGACCTTCTTTGTATTCACCGATGAATCTTCTTTCTTATCGCGTCTTATTCTCTCTACGTTTCTCGCTGTATCGCGTTATCAATTTCAATTACGTAAGCAGCCTTCGTGGTTAACGTCGAAACTGTCGCAGTAGTGGAAATAAATATAATTTTTCACGCGAGTTTCTGATTAGATTTACCACGGTGCGCTTTTGGGAATTTGAATAATTTCTTGCGAAATATATGCGTAAAAGTTTATTTCGCATTATATACGTACAGCCTCGTTCGCTAGTACGCCACCGTGCATAAGTGTTTGGAAATCTGATTTAATTCGATCAACCTGTCTCTGCCGTTGGTTCTTTACCTCTTGCTGTAACTGGATTCGACGTTGCTGAATTTAATACCAGACATCTTCCATATTTCCATATTATCGCCCAAGTTTTATATTTATCTCTGATAAATGGTCGACGATCTTTGCTGTTTGACGATATTGTGAAAAACGTGTACGTATCGCGTACAATGGTACAGCTCGACGGCCGTACTTTTCTGCCAGAATCTAACTTCTATTATAGTTAAAAGATAAGACGTTTTGTTCGACTAATGTTGATACTTTTAGTCGTAATTATAATTCAGCGACTATATTACCGTATTACTTTTGCCTGCAACATATCTCGTTGTTTATTCTATAGCTTTTTATACAACATCTTCCTTCCGTTAATTACAAACAAGGCGCGTGTAGTAGCAGGTAATTTTACCGTAACCATAAACGTATTTTAATATAGCTTCGCTAAATCGTTAAACGAAATAATTATATCGTATTATCTGTTGATTCTACATCAGTTTTACATAAGAAGATTGTGTAAGTATCGCTTTTGATCTTCAGTCTCGGACCTTCTTCTCGTTAATTTCTACATTTTACCAACATTCGCGCACCGTTCTTACAAATTGGATAAAGTATATACACCTCTCGTTTTCATCTATTCGATAGAAAATTTATGGTTTAAACGTCGCCTTGGTAGTTGCAGCGTTAATTACGAACAGGTGGCTTTGATCGTTCGTCGAACAGCTTTCGGATCTTGCCTTTTTGCGTTCCGTGATAATCGTATCCTTTTGTTTATTCTTGGCCTGTCGACGACCGTTATCAGTCACCCCCCTTTCCCGTTATCTATCCGTTTAAGCGACATACCACGGCCAACTTAGCAGCTCTCGAAGGACATTATGCTCGTGTAACGGCGTGCAGGCCTCCGGTAAGGCGTTACCTAGTTCCATCGTGGCTATGTATAATCGCTAACCACTGCGGTAACCCCTTATCTGATCTCGTGCTGTTACACCCTGTTCCCTCCCTAATGAGTAATCAACGAAACGTCGCATTGTTAACGTCGCAAATAGATTTGGGACGATTGGTGGCTTGCCACAGTGAGAACTAACAAAGCCCGATGCGGGTTGCGATAAAATTAAAACGCGTTAACTGCTTTCTGTCGACGCATCGAATGCCGATGGTTCTCGCGCCGGCACAACTTTGTCTTAAACACGACGAACGCGATATAGTTAAAGCTTTAAATTAAACTTAGGCAAACTTTAAATTAAACTTAAGGTATCCCTGGCACTGTCGAGCGTTCCAAGCTTTCCAAAGAAGGGAATCAATCGTGCCACGTAATTGGAAATCATCGAGTCGTTGAACGAACATTATTCGATCAAAAGCGATCTGCCAGCGGGCAAAACACGTACGGAAATACACGTAACATTGGCGGTATAGTCGACCAGCGTTTTTCTCGAAAATGGTAAGTTTTTAGAAAAAAATGACAAAGGCCGGAGGATTTAATGTTTTTTATGGCGAACGTGGTAGCGTACGCGAATTTTTCATACGTATTGTACCGTGTCATTCGGCGAACATCGACGACGAACTTTAATTTTTCTAAATGGAATGCTATAAATTTGTTTATATCGTACAAAAACCTGCATCGAGAAGAATTCAAACACGCAGCGTATTGTGACCCTCAAGGTCAATACTGCGGATACAAAAAATTCCCGTACGCTATCGTATTCGCGATAAAGGACATTAAAAATTTTCCCCCTGTCATGTTTTTTCGAAAGCCGTTTTCGAGAAAAACGTTGCCTCGATATATCGCCAACATTCTGTATATATAATGCACACGGTATACGCGTATGCAAAATATATAGTAGTTATGTGCAGGGTACAGTTGTAGTTTTTTCTGGTCAAACTTTGTCAGGATGTTTTACGAGCATAAACAACGAACAAACGTTACATGAAGACAGGTCGTTTAATCCTACCCACAGATACTATAGATACCAATAGGTGCCATTTTTTATTCGTTTTATAGCAAATATCAGCGAGGTGATAATTTATGTCCCCTAATGTCTTCTAAACTATTTACCATTTACTTACTGTTTATTTGCTATTTATTTAAAACGCGTTAATTCGTAGTTCCATCGATAGGTTCCCTCGTTTGGTTCGATTATTAACCGCTTTTTTCTGGTCAAACTTTGTCAGGACGTTTTATGAGCATAAACAACGGACAAACGTTACATGAAGACAGGCTGTTTAATCCTTCAGATCCCATAGATACCAATAGGTGCCATTTTTTATTCGTTTTATAACAAACATCGTATAACATCAACGAGGTGATAATTTATGTCCCCTAATGTCTTCTAAACTATTTACCATTTATTTACTGTTTATTTGCTATTTATTTAAAACGCGTTAATTCGTAGCACCATCGATAGCTACCCTCGTCTGGTTCGATTATTAACCATTTTTTTCTGGTCAAACTTTGTCAGAATGTTTTACGAGCATAAACAACGAACAAACATGAAGACAGGTCGTCTAATCCTTCAGATCCCATAGATACGAATAGGTGCCATTCTTTATTCGTTTTATAACAAACATCGTATAACATTAACGAGGTGATAATTTATGTCCCCTAATGTCTTCTAAACTATTTACCATTTACTTACTGTTTAGTTGCTATTTATTTAAAACGCGTTAATTCGTAGTACCGTCGATAGATTCCCTCGTCTGGTTCGATTATTAACCGTTTTTTTCTGGTCAAACTTTGTCAGAATGTTTTACGAGCATAAACAACGAACACACGTTACATGAAGACAGGTCGTTTAATCTTTCAGATCCCATAGATACCAATAGGTGCCATTTTTTATTCGTTTTATAACAAACATCGTATAACATCAACGAGGTGATAATTTATGTCCCCTAATGTCTTCTAAACTATTTACCATTTATTTACTGTTTATTTGCTATTTATTTAAAACGCGTTAATTCGTAGTACCATCCATAGGATCCTTCGTCTGGTTCGATTATCAACCGTTTTTTCTTTTATTTTTACGTCAAATTTGCAACTCGTAACAACGATAAGAAGATAATATATTTCACGTGTATTTTAAGACGAACTTTTAAAGTCTACCGTTTTGTATCGGTCGAGATAGAGATAATAATTTATGTCCCCTAATGCCTTCTAAACTATTTACCATTTACTTACTGTTTATTTGCTATTCATTTAAAACGCGTTAATTCGTAGTACCGTCGATAGGTTCCCTTGTCTGGTTCGATTATTAACCGTTTTTTTCTGGTCAAACTTTGTCAGGACATTTTACGAGCATAAACAACGGACAAACGTTACATGAAGACAGGTCGTTTAATCCTTCAGATCCCATAGATACCAATAGGTGCCATTTTTTATTCGTTTTTGTAGCAAATATCAGCGAGGTGATAATTTATGTCCCCTAATGTCTTCTAAACTATTTACCATTTACTTACTGTTTATTTGCTATTTATTTAAAACGCGTTAATTCGTAGTATCATCGATAGGTTCCCTTGTCTGGTTCCATTATTAACCGTTTTTTTCTGGTCAAACTTTGTCAGAATGTTTTACGAGCATAAACAACGAACAAACATGAAGACAGGTCGTTTAATCCTTCAGATCCCATAGATACCAATAGGTGCCATTCTTTATTCGTTTTATAACAAACATCGTATAACATTAACGAGGTGATAATTTATGTCCCCTAATGTCTTCTAAACTATTTACCATTTACTTACTGTTTAGTTGCTATTTATTTAAAACGCGTTAATTCCTAGTACCATCGATAGGTTCCCTCGTCTGGTTCGATTATTAACCGTTTTTTTCTGGTCAAACTTTGTCAGAATGTTTTACGAGCATAAACAACAAGCAAACGTTACATGAAGACAGGTCGTTTAATCCTTCCCATAGATACTATAGATACCAATAAGTGCCATTTTTTATTCGTTTTATAGCAAATATCAGCGAGGTGATAATTTATGTCCCCTAATGTCTTCTAAACTATTTAACATTTATTTACTGTTTATTTGCTATTTATTTAAAGCGCGTTAATTCGTAGTACCATCCATAGGATCCTTCGTCTGGTTCGATTATCAACCGTTTTTTCTTTTATCTTTATGACAAATTTGCAACTCGTAACAACGATAAGAAGATAATATATATTTCACGTATATTTTAAGACGAACCTTCAAAGTCTGCCGTTTTGTATCGGTCGAGATAGAAACGAATAAATTTTACATGTTGCGTTACAATCTGAGCTATTGAAATTTCAGAGTTAAAGCTTTCGTTGAAAATAACAATAAAAATGCGCAAACACGGAGAGAATAATGCGTTGCTGCCCGATATAGCGCGAGTTAAGTACTTACATCGTCGAACTTTTGTTTATGAACAATTCTAATAAATATTAATGGTCATATTGAATCGATAAAACGGTTGATTGGTTTATCGAGATAAAGGATCGAAATTAAATTCGCAGAGTAGTAAAGTAAAGCGAATTATTTATCATTGTCAGTTTTACATCGATAGGAATTTTGAGATGAAGCCGAAATGGAAGAGCGACGGTTAACGAAGCTAATTGGTTACATTAATTAAAAATCTATGAAATCTATTCTTTTTTTTTTTTTTTAAATAGTGACTACAAGTCACGATGCGATTCATATTTCCTATCTTTATTGAAATCTTTCAAAACGATGGAAACTGAATCGGTCGTGGCACATACCGGTATTTCGCGTTTATTGCTTCTCAAACTTCATTAACGAGTTATTATTCAAATATCAAAGGATATAAATAATTTCGAGTTTCAAGCGAATTTTAGTACCACACGGAGGAAAAGGTTCTTTTTGTTGGACTCTTCGCTGTAAAACATTCGAGACTCGTAACAACGACGAGCAAGTTTCCTCCAGGCGAGAGTCGATAGAGCTTTAAACGAACTTACGTTCGTGTAACGTTTGTTTTTATTCATATCCATAAAATATCCTGATACGAAGACTCGTTTAAAGAGATTGCTACACTCTGTATAATCTCCGTCGCAAACAAACGATTTCCGAGAAACAAAAGATCGGATAACCATCGACGGCCATCATCGCGAAGCTACTAATACGGATGTTTCCGGACGTCGAATCCACGAAATCCGCACAACAGGGAACGAGTCGTTCTTCCACCGGGGAATTCATCTATTCTTCGATGTTATTTCTCGCGAATTCGTTCGTCCTTGGTAACAAGATTTCACGACGTATACTTTGATTTCTCCGCTTTCAAGCTCTATAGATCGACTCTACTCTTTGCTATCTAACGATAGGAGTAAACCTGTTACAGCGCTATATCCCGACGGAAGAAGAGACACATTTGCCAAAGATACGCGTTCATTTCCACGTTTGCGAATATATTTGCGCATATAGCCGACGATTAGCCATGTAAAATACGAGCCGAGAACGAGCGTGGCTGATAACGCTGCACCTAACCGGGTATTCCATGGCAAAAATCCTGATGCGTCTTTTCGTGCACTGAAATAAAAGCTACGCGGCACAGGATGAATGCGATAGAACGACACTGAAGCTACCGATGAAAACCGCGATTAGGTGATTCGAACTGGGCACTGTCCACGCGAAGTCACCGCAGTAATTAAACCCTTTGACGTGCGTAGTTGGACGAGTTCGAGCACCTCTGTCACCGTCCTGAATTCGAAAAAAGAGAAGGAGAGAGGAGAAAGGGGAAAAAGAGGAGACAAAGGAAACAAGGACAAAAAAAAGAGAGAACGGGAAGAAAGAGGAAAAAAAAAAAAAATATTGGAGCGGATCGGAGAGGCGTCGTGGAAACGACGAGACTCTCGGGAATAATACGCGGTCGGGCAACAGAGTCATCGGCTTTGGGAATTTGGTCCAAGTTAGTTATCACCGATGTACACGCGAGCCAGAGCCGCGAAATCGTTTGTACAGTTTCGCTCGTTGTTACCTCCCGTAATAGTTGTAATTCGTTTCGATCCGTTAGGGGCGCAAAATTAATTTCGCACTCCGTACGGCGTAAACGCCGTGCCGCTTCACGGAGCAAGAAATCGAGATGAAAAAGTTTTCAAGGACGTTCTCGAGCTTAATCGTCACGACGATTACGGTCACTGCGTAACCACGCAGAGGCGAAAGTTGATTCGTTTCCGGCCTCGTAATTAACGTCGGGAACGAAGGTGAGCCGCGTTGAAGACGTCGCGTCGCGTGCACCGGGCTATATTCGCGGCATCAACGCCAAGATTCGTTCGGTTCTCTGTCGGTTTTCTGTCGGCTTTCTGTCGGTTTTCCGTCAGTCGGTGGCACGCGTTCGAAAAAGAAAACAATGCTTTTCGATATATGGGAACGAGCATATACCGACAAATATATACCTGGTAGCGTAGGATTCGTCGCAGAGGCGTCCTGACGCGCGGCGTCGCTAGTAATTGCAGCCCCGCCGAGATTGGTACTGTAGTCTTCGAGAAGTACGTAGCACAGTAATAGCCGTGCCACCCTCATTCTGAAAGTGGAAGAAAAAGAAACCTGAACAATAATAATGACTATCTTTCTCTCTATCTATCTATCTTTCCCTCTCTCCGATCTCTGCTTTCTCTGTTTCTGCCTAGCTCGTACCCGTTGCCCCGTTCTTTACCCCAAACTCCTTTTACTACTTGTTTCTTTCTTCGTACACAGGCCTCCTGTTTATTTTTCCTTTTTTTTTTTTTTTTTTTTTTTTTTTTTTTTTTTTTCTTTTTTTATTATACCTTTCGTTCTTCCCATTTTTCAATCGATACATTTGTCAGGCGATGGTACGAGCTGCAAGTTCGCGCAATTTCACGTAATGCACATTTGGCGGAGAAGAAATCGGGGAAACGGTATCAGGGTATTACTCGTACATCCTCGATTTCTTCTCTGTCCAAGGCAGGACGCAATTATCTTTTCTACGTTATCCCGTAAATAACTATTTCGACCATTTACGAGCACAGGTTTCAGCCGGCGTGCGAGCAGAATTTACCACCGTCCGACGAAAAATTCGTATACACATGGTACGAGTGCGAACGGTACAACCGCCTCCTTCTTATTTACGGCAGGACTAAATGAAAAGTTTCTCCTTTTCTGTCGCGTGTACCACCGACGGCCCACCTATTCTACCGCGATACGTTTCTTGTTTCTTTCCACGGTAAACAACGACTCTCGCACGCCCGCACCTTTTTACACATCGACACAGCCCGCCGTATCTTTTTCGTTCGAACCGATGTCAGATTATACGTTCTTTGTTTTATCTCGTTGACGCGTGATCGATGCTTTCAGCGTGCCGGGCGAAAGATCCGTCGGTTCGATGAAAATCAACCAGAGACCCCTTCGTTCTCCATCCTCGGGGATATCCGCGGCAAAGGAAAATTCTGCTCGCGGTATATGCGCAGCAACGAGACGACGAATCCGACGATTTCCTAGCGGAATTAACAAACGTCGCGTGGAAGTCCGAGCCGTGTACGATGGACGAGAAACGATTTTAATTCGGCGAAAAACGATTTTTAATTGGACGAGATAAGCGCGCCCGACTGTCGCTGTATTTATTCGCGAGATACTAATTTCCAAGCATCGATTCCAGCTAGTCGCTCGATAGAATCAAACGATTGTACGAAGGTACACGAAGCGGAAGAAAATTCGATTTTCGCCGTCGTTAAAAGCTTCTTCGAACAGATTGATAATACAAGGATCCGGGCGAAAGAGATTTCACTTTTCGAGGCAAAATTCCATTTCCGAGCGTCTTCCGTGTGTTTACCATGATGAGCTGTTTGTCCGCAAACATAGTCCGTTGAGAAAAGAATCGTGCAAACGTTATGATCGATTTAAAAGCCTCGTCGGCGAAATGGTCGGAAATGTCTTTGCGAGCGCTTGCTCGCACGAAGAATACGAAGGAAGGAAAAAACCTTAATGGCTCGCTTGGCATTGTACTGGAAATAAGTTGATCTCGATTCGACGATGGCTATCCCGCGCGCCTCAGTTCCCCGTGGGATGTCTTTCTTTAGCAATTTAGTAATCCCGAAAAATTGGGAATCCTCGTTTTGTCTTCATTACGGTGAAACGGCGTTAAGCGCGGCTTAAATTTCGTACGGCCAAGCGACTCCAACGACTTTGCTACTACGTTCTCTTGCCGCAAGTACGATCGTATAATCAAGGAAAACGCGAACTTTTAATTTTTATTACCGTGCTTTATCGAGGATCGAGGATCCTCGTTGATCGTTAATTACTCGTATCAAAGAGAAGGACGCGTATTATCGCGATCGATCGGCTCCAAGACCGATCGTTTCTTAATCACGGATTCGCGAAAAGGACCGAGACGCGCGTACTTTTCTGCAAAAGTTGTCGGACGACCGGAAATTTTATTCCACGAACGTTTCCCTTTCCTTGCTAGAACGTATCTCGACGAATGTCGCGCGGATTTAATTTCTTTCCCTTCCTCCTTTCTCCGCCTGTCTTCTCGGCGAGATCCTGTCGGCCGTCGACACAGTTTCATCGTGTCGCGCGATTATACGCTTTCGGGAAGATTTATTCGCGCGATCGCGATCGTTGAATCGCATCGACTCGACTCGACCGTTTACCCTCGTCGCTTCGCAATCCGAAGAATAATTTTGGAACAGGATGGCAGAAAGGTACATATATCATTTGCATACGCGTAACTATGCAAATACGAGACTATTCTGCGGAGAAACAGATTAATTATCTAGGATGCCGTTGAAAGCGGCGAGTATCCGTTTTTGCGAAAGACTTCGCCTCTGCCTCGCTCGACCGACGATCGCGATCGTACCTACCTCGTTCAGGATTAACCGATTAGACGCGAAATTAACGTGTCCTTGGGGTTTCGGGTCTCACGATCGTTATACCGTTCCCTTCGAACAGACGTTCCATCGAAGACGAACGGTTACCGTTGTAACGGCAGATCGTTACGGCAAGTTGGCTTTCGCGCGCACATATCCAATCGATTAATCTTACCGGCGAAAAGAGACACGAGACGCGCTCCAAGTAAATATCGAAACGTAATTTCGGCTTCTACGTGACAATGGCTCGAACGAATGAGACGAATTCTTTTGGCGGCTAAACAAATCGAACGCTCGGACGCAAGAGTATGTTCGGGACAATATTAAAATTCATACTCGTCCGATATTACCGCGTAATGAATCTCCTTCGAGAGACGAATTTATCAAAGTCAACGACAAGGCCGTTAGCTATGACCATCTACGGTGACCGGTTCGATAAAAACGCGTCATATGCGAATATCGCCGGTTGTTTTTACTCGTCCGTAGGAGGGATCCCGTGGCCGTCGATCGTCGTTGATCGGCCGAGCGGCAACGATTTCCGATCGTTTCGGGTATACATCGCGGAATCGACGGTAGTCGTTAGTTTTTTCTCCGATATCGAAAATTGAATTTCCCAGCTCGGATTATCGTCCCGTTATATTCGCAAATTGTTATCGCAAAATTAATCGACGTCCGTTCGATTCTGGCCAGCTAGAAGCCCGTCCACGCGTACCTACGATCCTTATAATTCACTTGGAATTCACCAGGGAATTCCGTTGGAAAATATCACGTTGATGTATGGCCCCGGCGGAAAATCACCGCTCGTAACGCTATGTGATGGTTGGTAACCACCGGCCGTACGTTGCTAAATCCTCTGGGAATTTGCGAATCGAATGCTTCGTACGGTGATCTATCGAACGATCGTGACGATCGATGGACACTCGCGTTTCACGTTCTACTTTCTGTTCGTCTTTATTGGCCCAACCGATCCGTACGCGCTTAACGATACCCGTGCAACTTGGTTGCAACCAATTGCTCCAAACTTATGTACGTCGCCGTTGTGACATTACCTCGTGGGAAAGGTGTAGCATTATATTCGTAAATGTACGCGACGCGTCATAGATGGATGATCGATATGTATCTGTTTTCTTTTCTATACGACACACTTCTCGTTAACTGATGTACCGAGAAAAAGTAAAAACGCGTTCGTCCGATCGAGCTCGAACCGTTGAACCAAGCGTCGCGCTATGCTTCTGGCAAGGGACGCATCCCCGGGCGTCGAGACGCGTGTACTGACAGCGTCGAGCTAGCCGTCGAGCGAGTCGAGCGTCGGAACGCTCCGTCACGGAACGCTTGCATCGCATAGCGCAGGTCCAGGACCTCCTGTCCCTTCTTTCCTCTTCCCTCTTCCCTCTTCCCTCTTTTCCTCTTTCCCTCTTTTCGCTCTTTCTTTCCTCGGCCTCTTCCTCCTTCTTTCGCTCGCTCGCTCGCTCGCTCCGTCCACGCCACGCCACACCACGCACCACCCTTGGATATAATATTCAATTTATTATGTAGCTTTGATGCACGCGAAACGTCGTCGCCGAAGAGAGAAGAACAGGAAGCGAAGGTGGAGCGTGAGTGCACGGCCAGCGTGGTCCATGGGAAAATAAAGGGCGAGAGAGAAAGGCGGGATTTTCGGAAGAAATCGTTCGAGACCGAAACGATATCGCGGCACGAGTTTGCCGCTCGTTGGTCGAAAAGCGTTCCACGGTCTACGAAGCTTCGCGCTTTCCGACGTTCGATCGCTCGACGACCCGTAAAGGGAAAAAGAGTCTGAACGTTGATCGCGATGTCAAAGAGCGAAAAAAGCCGTAATGGGGAGGAGGAGCCTCGGGATCGAAGCAACCGACACTATATTGTTCGCGCCTGCGCCCACTTCCGCTTTCGATACGTTCTTCCGAAATCGCATTTCGAAAGATCCCCGTGGATCTCGATTACCAACCCCCCTACCCCATCCTGAACCGAACGTATAACCAAAAACTCTTGGGGTAGAATTTTTCCAGTGGATCGAGAGAAGTTGACTTTCCGCGTCCCCAACTTATGAAATAACATTTATTTTGTACGAAATAACATTTATTTTGTTTTTATTTTGTTTAAGCCAGGATTCCGTTAATGGCCAGCAAATATTAGTAGAAAAATAAGCGTTCACCGTTGGTTTTTCCGTTTCGTTTGTAACGCTACACCTTGCATGACCCAATACGTTCAGAGGAGCGGTAACGTCATATTTGCCAATCACCGGATGTTTTACGCCAGGGTAAATAATCCGGTTTTGAAAAATCGTGCTGTATAATCGACAAACCGTGTCTGGAGAACCGTGAAAGAGCAAATCGCGTTCGAGCGTAACGCAACGTAGCAGAGTGTCGTTCGCGATACGAAGTATGTACGAGGAACGAGAGACCCGCTTCGTTACGAAAGTTGGCTGGATTCGATGCACGATGTGTCGTTGCATACGACGGCCACGTTCGTGGCCACGTGGTCTCTCGTCGAGCGTTCTCCCGCGAGTGGAAAATTTACGAGCGAAGAACATTCGTGGAAAGTGCTCGACCCCATCCTCCGGGTCTTCAATTATGACAGTGAGAAAAAGTATACATTAAGGGGATTGCCCGGAGCAGCTGAAACAACTACATGCAAAGGGCGCAACAAAATTGCTGCTTAAGCTGCGCTAGGCGAAGATAAATGAAAAGGGTTTAGAACTTAGAAGGCGCCACAAAAGCGGAAAAACCGTCCTTCCGACGTCTCGACGTCGCTAGACCTGTGAAAAATTCTTGTTCGATTGATACGTTTATCGCAGGCAAATAAGCCGTTAACAACGCGACCACGAACAGAAATTGTCACGTTCGCGGAAACCGGCAATCACATCATCTATGTATAGCGTACGTATACACTGCTCGTTCGTACGTACGTGGACGTTCTAACCGATTTATACGAACAAAGGAATATTCAACCGACGCTCTAAAGTCAGTCGCGTACTTACCGTCTTCTTGGACGATCGGCAAATCGTACGTTTTAACTACCTGTTGAAGAACCGATCGACGGTGTATTAAAATTCGAAATGCGATTCCATCGATGTACGCGATATTTAATCGTTTCGTGACCACGAACGGGATGCCTCGCTACTTCGAGATACGTACGTCGTTTATGCAACACCGTGAACGAAATATCTCGCTACCGCAACGCCGAACGTACAACGCTACGGACGAAATATCCTGCGTCGCAATGTCGCTTATGCGACGTTATTGGGCAACGTATCTCGCGTGTCTTCGTTAGAGCGTGAAACGTCTCGATCGATAATTTAGGGTAAAAATCTATTTTATCGTCGAAGCGAACGTTCTAACGATTACTTTTGATTCTCAAGTGGACACCGTGGCGTGTGTCGTGGCTCTGTTATCTTTTACTCTCTTATTTTGTCTGGTTATGTATACCGACTGCTACATCTTCGTCTTAATAATCGTTAGAATAATCGACACAGCAGCGTCTTTAGTCGATCGGGTCTAACGTTCGCAGATCAGAGGTGCCAGTTTGCAACGACGAATACACCTTAAGGTCTTGGGATACCGACTCGCCGTTCGATTTTACGGCGATACACGCGCGGACACCGGATACGCGTTAACTTTCAACGATTATCGAGGAAGCACAACGTATTTCGAACTACGGGTTATCGGTTACGAGATTCGATCGTTCTCAACTTTGGACGCGCGAGGTGTTCCGATTTCGTCTCTCCGCTTCGCTGCTTGTAAAGCGATAGTCGAAAAGGTTAAATACGCCAACTACTGTACGGTTGAACGTATCGTAAGCATAAATACGAGCGAAGGATCGAAGGCGAGAACTTAATAGATTCGTGTTTTAAAACGATGAAAATAGAACAGCTTGTATATGCGTAGATCGAAGGGATACAGGATGCGATACAGGATGCAAATCGTGCAAACTTTTATAGGTGCGGTAGCATGCGATATCGTAAATGAAATAAATTCCTGGCTCGTTTGAAATAGCCCGTTCGTTCTTTTTATAATCAAGGAACGTTCGGAAACGAGAGAGCTCGTAAGCCGGCTTTCTAGGTCGATTCTACAAGCTGCCGCGTTCGACGAACTTAACGCGATCGTGTAATTATACCATAAACCGGTTGTTAATAGGAGTGGCGGGAAAAAAGCATAGGAATCAGCAGGATTCACGTACGCACGGTTCGACCGGTAAAATGAGATTTGTCCAATTAAATAATTTACAGTAACCACTAGGTACAATTAGCGAAATGACACGCGTTCCATCGGCACTCGTACGGCTACACGGATTTTCGAGATGTAATAGCCGTTTTGGATTTCGGCTAAATCGAATTATGCTTTGGCGCAATGCATCAGGGGAGAATTTACATCTGGATGCCATCCATTTTAGAAGACCGGTGTCCCCGGTCCACCCGCCGCGTTAACGGATTGTCGATGTTAATGCTTGCAAAAAGATCAGGTTATGTTTCGGCCGTTTTGAGGCGCGTCATTAGTCGAGCTCGTTTCGCGGTCGGCAATATTCTAGGTTAGTCGTGCAAACAATCGTGCGCTAAATAATTCTCGCGACACGATTTTGCCTTTCCTATGCAGACGTTTCACTCGTCCAGATGCCTTCGAATCCTCATCGGCGATAATAAAATCGCCGAAGAAACGTTTCCGTTCGATCGTTATTATCCTTTTTCGAATTACCTTGCGTTCCGTCTCTTGTCCTTTCTTCCCTCTTTTGTCTTTTTCTTCGTTTCTTTTCTTTTTTCTCTATTTTTTTTTTTTTTTTTTTTTTTTTTTTTTTTTTTTTTTTTTTTTTTTTTTTTTTTTTTTTTTTTTTTTTTTTTTTTTTTTTTTTTTTTTTTTTTTTTTTTTTTTTTTTTTTTTTTTTTTTTTTTTTTTTTTTTTTTTTTTTTTTTTTTTTTTTTTTTTTTTTTTTTTTTTTTTTTTTTCATTTTCAACGTCGGAGAAATGATTCGGAAAACCGACGCGATCTAAAAGCTCGGAGCTTAATGCTCGTAATCGTCGATAATATATCGGAGGCTGCATTATATCCGAGTTCAAATTATATCGGAGTAGCAGCCCCGGCAGAACTTGGGAAATAACGGTCGATAGAAATGCTCGAACAGTGATAAAGTAATAGTATATATCGGAAAGTATAGAGCTAGTTAAAACTTAGTCGCAGAAACTATTTGTGGTGTAATAGATATCGTTTTACCGTATGGCCAGCTATCTGCAAACTTTAACGGCGCTTCATTGTTAAGCTCGCCACTTGAAGAGACGAACCAATAACGTTCGACGAAGCTTCGAATTTTCTTTTCCCTTCCATGTAGCGCGTCCTTTGTAACCGGCATTGGTATAAAAAAAAGCCCCGCGTTCGACGCATCCTCGCGCGAGCGTAAAACCCAACGGTTAATGCGATTATCGTCGAAAAAGCATCTCGTGTCGTAATCTGTCGTGGCGTTTAACTCGCTCGTTGTTACGCGAGAAGGGGAACGCGGCTTCGAAAAATCGGACCAGTTACGTTTGCGTATAAATCGGAAGGCTAACGAACAACGCGACCAGTCGCTTTCAAATTTTAAGACGTCACGACTCTCCACGTCGTCGACCTGTCCAAACAGACGTAGGTTATATAGTCCGGAGCATATAGTCCGTTCGTCCGTTTCTTCGGTGTATCTCGCCGGAAAATTCGTTTATCGTACGCGCGACGCACTAATGCCGCTAAAACTTTCATAGTAATGTTCGCGTGTGCGCGCGTATACCGACCGCGCACACAGAAGACAAACGTTTACGTACATTTCATAAAATACGTGACTGCGCGTATTTTCACCGGCTTATCTTTGCCACCACACGTGTCACGCTGTCCACTACGTGTACGCGTGTCAGTCTGTACGCCTACGCTCGATTCACGTGTGCGCGTGCGGAATATACAGCGGTATATAGGTTGTCTGTTAAATGGCGCGTTGCTCGTCTACAGGGATGGTCGCGAGTTAGTCGATCGGTTTCGTAGTTTCTTTGAAATGTCGAGCTCGATATTCGATTGGAACGGCGACGAGACGAAAAGAAAAGTGCCGCGAGAGCGCCACTTACAAACTGTAACAAAGTGCACGGGACGTTGTTTATCGGCGATCAGCGCCAACGATCGGACAGACGCTTTGGGGCAAACGAGTCCGAAAGGATTCGGCGCAACCGCGGGGTTGCTGAGCGGGGTTTAAGCGGCTTGAGGTTACCGTAAACGCGGCGAAACGCTCGACAAACAGCGAGCGTGTAAAACGCGTGGAAAAAAGATAGAAATTTTTGGGTAAACCGAGGGAAAGATCGCAGGGCGAATAGATACGCGCGTAAACATACGCGACAACGAGCGTCAACCACTTTTCGTCCCGTTTAGAACGATACACGGCGTCGTCGTACGTCTTGCCTGCGTTTCAGATTACACGTTGAACTAAGACCGATAGAAGGCGATCTGACGTGTTTACGGACATTGTCGGATGAATCCTCGGAAGTCGTAAAACGTACGAACATTCTCGCGTTTCCCTCCAGCCATTTTACGAGTAATTTCCCGCGAGTGTTGAGTTTCCTCAGACACGACAGACACGAAACTTGCCCTCGCGCTCTCTCACCCTTTACATTCCAACGGCGCGGTGCCCTGTCTCGTTTTAAGAGACCGTCACTTGGTGAAACTCGACCGCGGAAAGCACCTTCCCCGACTGAATACTAATTAGTATTTCAATTTCGTTCGCATTAATATTAAACTGGACCGCAAAGGCGTTCTCCGCTCAGCCAAAAGAAGTATTAAAAACAAGCGAACGGTAAATCGACCGTTTTCATCGTTTTTAATGAATGCTCGCGACTCGCGCGTTTCACCTCAAAGCGCGCGCCGCGCAATCGCTTTGTTCTTGCTGTTACCTGCAAGCGAACCAACCGATCCGTATGTAACCCGAACAATTAAAATCTTTTATCCTCGCCTCGTCTTGCGAAATAATCTGCCGTTAATCCGCCGACGTTAATTGTTCCCGGACGCGGAACCAGCTGCCTCAACGGCGAAGAACGCGCGCAAAGCTTCGCGTCAACCGCGTAAGAACCGCGTAATGAATCTTTCGTACGGTCGCGCGACTCGACTATCCAATTCGCATCGATACGCTGGGCTAATTAACGTAGGTAAACACGCGTGTAGGACGCGTTTAGATTCGTTCACGCTGGATACGCGCGCGTTCATTTCCGGAAGTACGTGTTCGTAATCCCAGCGAGATCGATGATTTTAATCAAGAAAATGTCTCTCCGCATCATAGCTCGTGAGCAAATCTCTGGCGGTCACGTTTATTAAAAATAAAAATAACGCACAACGCGGTACCAGGGATAAAAAGAGAATAATGCATTCCAACGGCACTGGATTAATATTCGAAGACCCGTAACGCCGCGCCGCCGATCTGTTTCCAGCTGCTCTTAGCACCATCCAACCAGCCAGCCAGCCAGCCAGCCAACCAGCCAGCCAGCCAGCCAGTCAGCCAACCAACCAACCAACCAACCAACCAACCAACCAACCAACCAACCAACCTGACAGCCAGGCAGCCAGCCGGTTGTTCCGCTTTTTCTCCGATATCTATCAAGGTTATTGGTACACGAAAATTTCTTTCGATACGAGAACGAGGGACGAGAAATCCTATAGGCGAGCGTCGTTTCATGCCGGCCCGGCGGGACCACGGAGTTGTCGCGCGTCGTTGTTTTCCTTCGCGCGATGCGACGCAGCGATACGCGATCACGCGATCACGCGACGCGTTCCCAATCGTAAAGCGAAATCCTTCGACGCCTCTCCGTGCTCGCGACGTGTTTCGCCGCGAAATAATTTTCGTCCTTGTTAATTAAAAATTTCAATCACGTATATTAACGACAGGTTGCCACCTCTCTCGCTTTCCCGCGAATACGTTCGACTCGCGCGTATAGTCTCGCTCGGTATAGTCTCGCTTGCACGCGCTGCGTACTTTCACATTTCCCAGCGCGTAATAACGTAGTTATCGTGGCTTAACAGCCGCCCGTGAATAGAGCTAACTGCGTTAGTCTTCCAATAAGCAGGTTCGGTTTCTGAGGAAAGTTTCGGCCTGTAATTGCAACGGGTAACTTTATTGTATGTACCGGCGTCGTAGCAATCGTCCTCGGGTACAATCTATGAAATTCACTTGCGCGCAGCCAAAGCTCCGTAGATTAACATCGCCTGCAGTGTAGAACAGCAGAAACGACTACGTCGACGCCGGCTCCGACGTTGACTCCGACGCCGAGTCCAACGGTGACGCCGACACCGACGCCAACGTCGAGGAGCACGACGACGCCCCGTGCGATGAGTTTGCAAGTATAACTTGGAAACCGACGTGGCAACGGTCTAAAGAGAATACACCAGGATATTCCGAGCGTCATCCGAGCATGTTCGTGTCACCGTGGAAAATGGAAAATCGGACCTTCCGCGGACAGCCTAATGGAATCTCGTATTGTTTTCCCGCGAACAGCCGAACACATTTTTAGAATTCCGATTTTCATCAAGCCGTCCATCCGTGTCCGCGCTCGAATCTGTCACCAAGACGTTTCAGACAATTTCGCAATATCGTTCGTACGGTTTCTTCGTCGCTGTATGCGCTTGAAAATAGAGATTGAATTAAAAGTGTCGGTGATCGAGGCGAAATTATACGAAACGGTAACGTGGAGGAGGAAACGCTCGCGACAGGGCATTGACTTTGAAAATAAAACGAAAGCCGACAGAACGCCTATGGGACGCTATATAAAGGTGTAAGACGCTAAAGGTGGCACTTAATGATATTTGCGCCCGGGTTACAGTTTATTACGACCGGGCTATTGCTGCCAGTTCCCTTAAATGCCGTTGAATGGTCGTCGCAAGAAAGCACCGAGTCGTACGGACGCGCCATTACCGCGACAGAGAAAAAATTAAAGAAAAGAGCCACTTAAGACTGGACGCATGAATCGCTGCCATTTACGAAATTGGTCAAGCTACTTGGTCGAGCGAGTACACGTTTCGTTCGCGTGTCTCTCCTCCGAGAGCGTCTCGTATCGGTGACCGGTACGCGTAACGCGTAGCCGCGTCATTGATCGAACGAGACGTCCACCGATAAAGCATTCGATCCCCGACGCGCGAACCTACGATTATTTGAAAACCGTGAATTTCCATTTCGTCTGGTCGCTTAGTCGTTACGGGCGAACGAACGAACCACGATACGCTTGCTTCCACGGCCAACAGGGTGGGGGACAATTACACCGATCGGAGCGCATAAAAATGCATGAAGTCAGCTTGGAATTCCTAGAAATTCTGCGATGCGGCACGACGTTACACAGGGCCAACACAATGGATGCCATTGAGGAGCGTAAAAGCGACTTTATACGGTTCTAAGCAACTGCGAACGTAGCTGTTATTTCAAGGCTCGATGCAATGGTTTCTTCCCGGATATTCGATTGGAAGAAATGGTTTCTGGGTCTATCGTTTACGCTATACTCGCGTCCATATGGAACTTCTTACAACGATATCGCGTCTCGCCAGCTTCGCTCTTACGTACCCGACAAAATAATACGATCTCGTTCGCAACCTGATTCTCTAACGCGATATCTCTAGTCTCTAATGTGCCTAGATCGAACAGATTTTCGCAATCGTATCGGAGAATCGGTTTGATTCTAAACATCGATCGTGTTTCCGCACTTCGTCTTAAAAACGGCCACCGCACGTATTCGAAGTAACGAATATCGCGAAATCGAGCGTTTAAAGAAATTGAAGAAATAGAAATACCTGATGACCGGCAAGAACTTTTATTGGACGAGCTAACATCCATGGTAAGATCCATATACCGCGTATTAGTACCAGTATCTGGTATCCATTTACGTTATTACGCGTATATACGTTTAGTTATTATTGTGTCGCGGTTGTGATGCATCAAGGAACGTCTCGGTTAGCGGTATAGAGGAATTTCGAGGTAACGCGAGGTACATTTGGAAATTTGGCAGCGGTACCAAGGATCACTCTCTATATAGTATATATATATATATAATATATATATATATATATATATATATATATATATATATATATATATATATACACAGGAAGATCTAACAATGGAATTGCCACGACAATTATTAGCCGTGAATATCAAGGCCGAGAAAATTACACAGTAGGAGATCCCTCGCCACGTCGCGTCGCGTCGAGTAATATGATCCTTTCGACAGAAGCAAGGAAGGAACCTCCGACCTCCTCTGCTTCCTCCTATCTCTCGATCCTTGTAACCTCGTTACTCGAACTCTCCGAAGATGAGGGACGAATGTTCCCAAAGCGCGATACGTCACGACTGATACGTGACGACGCAGCTCGTACTTCTCGATAATTACAATTCGGTTGATAATTCACCGAAGATGCCGGCAGGAGGCCAGTTTTACCGATCTAATAACGCGATAGTTGTATCAACGCACGCGCGTTTCCAGCTGTATTCGGCCAAGTTCGCCGTTATCTGCGCCTCTTGTAATTACATTTTGACATTTCGAAGACTACCGTATGGCATAATCTAATACGGTGTAATGCAATCAGGATGGCGCGCATCTTGCGCGGAAATCTCGCCTCGGGGAAGCATAGGCGACGATAATGGTGACTCGTTGCTCGAAATTTCCCTCCCTCGCCAGCCGACCTGTCTCCTCGCTAAATTAAAAGATACGCCTTTCGACGAAACAAGATTGCCACCACGCTGTCTACGTCGCGCGCGAATAAAACTGCTGGATCGAGAAACTTTAAGAACTCGCGAATCCGCGATGACGCCGCGCCGACAGGATCCAACGTATCGAGGTGAAGATCGAACGATAAACCGTTTCCACGGCGCGTTAACGTACACGCGACGCGAGATCTCAACCGTGATCTCGTCCGAAAGAAATCATTATTTGCGCTCAGCTCGGCGATAGAAAGCGTAAAGCGCGCGCGGGTCCCACCTTCGAACACGATTTCGCCGTTAGCCCCGAGAAATCGAGTCCGCCCCCGTGGTAATTTCACCAGCGGCTACCGAGAGTCGTGGGACCGAGAAAGAAAGTTGGAGTACGTTCGACGAGCGCGTAATGTATGCCGGATAATGCTCGTTCCTTTGCCGCTCGTTGCCCGAGACGCCTCTTGGCCAGCCAGCGCACCCCTTGCCAACCCTCTGCTCGCTTACCAGTCTCGCATTAATGCAAAGCGAGGACATGCAACGGAGGCACGACGTAGGCTACCCGAGGATGCTTCTTGCAAGAATAAGAGAACAGGATCGCTGGGGATGTCCCGGGATTCTGTCCTCTATCGATCTCTCGCGTATATAGACACTAACTTGTGCCCTCCGCAAGCCGTGCTATGTATCTGCCATATACATATACCAATCTCTCCGTCCCTATCCATTCTCCTCCTTCGCGTCTCTTTTTCTTCCTCGTTCGCTCTCCCCTACGTGCCCTCGCCGTCTCACGCTCTCTCGTTCGTTCTCAATCGTTTCTTCCTCCTCTTTATCTTCCTTTCTCTTCCGCCCTCTGTTCGCGGCTCACCGCCTCCTTGTCTTTGCGTCCTCGTTTCTCTTCTCGTCTCGAATCAAACCCGTCTCTATTCGTCTCGATCGCTCTCCTCGTTTCTCCTCGTTTCTCCTCGTTTCTCCTCGTCCTGCGCGTCCTAGCGTCGGTCCAGCTGTCCCTCGTTCTCGCTTTCTCGCTCTTTCTTCCTCTGTTTCCTCCCCTTTGGTTTCCTCCCCGTTCAACCCCTCGCGCTATAGCTTCTCGCTCGGATCCTCTCTTTCTCTCCCGCGGCGAATTCCTGGCGTGCATACACATAGAACCCGAACGTGTACCACCGACTGTCTCTCTCCGTTTGCATTCGCAGCGGAAGCAAGAGGGATGGAATTGGTCCGCGCGCATAACCACGCTTAGCACCGAAGAATGTGTTATGTATACATAAACGACGCGTAGAACGGACAGGAATGTCTTTGTGTTTACTGCGTTATTGAGAGATGTGACACGCTTCCGGAAGTCCATCAGACGATGGCGGTCGTTATCGAAAATCAGCGGCCGCGAAAGATTCGCCCGTACGTCACCATTGGCACGGACGAATTACGTTTCCCAATGCTTAATCCTCTTCAACCGCGTCCATTAGCGCGACTTTAACGTAACCATCGAAAGGAGACGTTATCGCAGAAAGTATGCTAGTCGTCACCTTTGCTATTATCTTTACGGGCTATACAAGTTTTAACCATTGTTTGCAACGTTACAAAGCAAATATAAGAGGATCGTTTGTAAATTCGTTCGTGATTGCAATTTAAAGGCTCGTTTTCAACGTAACGTTCGAACATAGAGCGTAACGAAGAACGTAATCGTTTCGTTCGTTTCGTCGACAGTCGCGGTTGCTTTAATTAGGGCGAAAAAATTTGAACACGTACCAACAGCGGAAGCGAATATTGACGCTACAAAATGGATTCGCTGGTGACGGGTACAAAGAGGTTACACAATTATCTCGGAAAGTCCACAAAGTTTCCCGTTGTCTCCGATGGAAACTTGTAGCAAAGCTGCCGCGTTCACCCGGGACCAGCTTATACCACAGTCACGTCACCAGTAATACGACGCAAAGTCGGTCCGAAGCCGCGAACTCGCCATCGAAGAATATCAACCGATCCTGCGAAACACGTGATCCTGCGCAAGATTTAACCTTTATCTCTTTGACGATAGTTGAAACGATGGATTCTACTTACGTTACACGTACGATCGTGATATCATCGATAAGCGGCAATTTTAATCGGCCGCCGATTCACCTTGCGACAGATTAGACGTTTAGCTCGCTCTTCTAATTATCGAATTAACCGCTAGTTGAAGCGAATGGGGAAGCTTCGGAAATCCACCGCGACGAAAATACCTCGTAATTAGGAGCGAGTCGAGTAGAACGAGTAGTATGGGACGGAATTGATCCGGCCTTACGAGCGACTATCACGTGAAAGGCCACTCGTTCGCTGACT
Source organism: Bombus difficillimus (assembly GCA_014737525.1). NCBI lineage: Eukaryota > Metazoa > Arthropoda > Insecta > Hymenoptera > Apidae > Bombus > Bombus difficillimus. The sequence goes on along the minus strand of JACXIT010000006.1, from coordinate 53,228 downwards.
ATAGGTCGAAGCAAAGAGTGGGGAATGGAGATTTTCTCCGTTGACACGACGATTTGTACGAGCAACAGGCAACTTTCATTAAGCCTTTTCGAGCCGCTACCTTCCTCTCCTATCTGTCTTCCTTTCTCTGTTATCTCTGCCTTTCCTTTTTCCTTTTCCCTTTCTCTCTCCATCGTATTCTCTTTGGCTCTGTCGCCTAGTCCCCTCACCACGCGTCGAAACGAGCCGCATAATCGGGGTTTGTAATACAGGCTGGCTCAAAAATGCATCAACGTGTTCTAAAACAAGACTCGAACGAACAAAAGCTTGGAGAATGTTCGCTCCAAAGGTAACGCGTTTCACGATAAAGGCCGTGATTGCTTGTTTTTGTTCGGTCGTGGAACACGTTCCTCGGGGCAAAAATATCTTCAAAACGCGAGAACACTTCGGATATTAGATTTTCCCGACATTCTGTACAGTGATTCCTTTTCGTGTAAATTATCGTTGCCGGCGTATCGGCGACGTATCCGTTAACGTCGGTGGTCGTTTCAGGTTTTGAAACAACCTATACGCGCACCGAAGGATCGCGTTCGCGTTTGTCCCTCTGCGACAAAATGCGTTTACATGTGTAGCGAATGGTCGGGTCATCGGTGCGTCTGTATCGAGGCATTGTGAACGGCAAGAGTTGCCGGAAGCGTATTGGACGCGCGAGAATATCTCGTGCGCTTGAATCTCGTTAGCATTCTATCCTGTAATTCCGTTCCCAGTTTTCCCTTCTTTTCCTCTGTCGTAATTTCCATCGATCCCTATCGAACCATGTGCCTCTAATCGGCGAACACTCCCTTTCTATCAACCACTTCGAACGCTATCTTCCACGGCCGAGCATCTCTCTTCATTCGATTCCGCTTTTAATTCCTTTAGTTTTACACGCCGTCGCACTTCGCGCGTTAACAAACGCGCGCTGCATAACGTTAACGGTAACACGACCGAATTCGTTGTTTGTTAATGAACCGTAGCAGAATCGCGATAAGAGGGTTGCATACGCATGGCATGATTGACGCTGACGTCGATTACCAGACGAATACTACTTTGATTCGCGATAGCAGCCCGCTCGATACTCTCTTCGATGTTCCAGTCGGCGTTCGCGCGGACCAAATTTAAATACGTTCGATACTTTCCGACGGCCGACCTTAACCAAATCGAATCGAACCAAACTGACGCTTTATCATACCACCGCGTATCGCGTAACGTTACGAGCCGACGTTACGAATCGGCGCTTGATTCACCGTGTTATCGATTTACTTATTCGACCGCAAACGTTACCTTGATTGCGTTACGATGGCCCGCGCAGTGGCCGGTGAAAGTTACGATATTTCTCCGAACGATGCGTATCGCGTCCGCGCTGCAGGATGCGATCGAGCCGATACACGTACAAACAAACGGGTGCTTTTATCGCGGAAAATTTTCCTCCGCCAGCAGCGTCAACGAGCGAACCGGAAACTTGTTTCTCTTCGCGTGTACATAAATATGGAGGAAAGCGTAGTCGTGTATGCGCCGGCATTCGGTACGTGCGAAAATGCCAACGCCGCGCGCCAACCGAACAAATCAGTCGCACCGGACTCTCGTCCCGTAACGTCTCCCTCCTCGTCGAAAACTTCCCTTCGAAACTTCTTCCCGTGGCCTTCCCTACTCTTCTCTATTCCCCTCTTTTCTCTTTTCTCATCTTCCATTCCGTCTCCCACGCCTCTTTCGTCCGCGTTTCGTATATCGTCGTTCAACCGTATGTACCAAAGTACGTATATATAGCAACTTAACGGTGCTTTTTTATCTGTTTTCCATCGACTGAGACGAGTCGGCCTCTCATGGTCTCGGATGGTCGATAGAGTCGTGGAACGTTGATCCCTTAAGCTGATGAGCCGCGTATCGAATAAAATCAGGGAGTTCGGTCGCGATCCTCGTGCAACATTTTAACGACACCGTGGATCTAGCGGAAGGAACGAGTGCAGCTCAGAGTAGGTCGTTTCACCGCGATCGTATAACGAATTATAATAGGGCACGAGGGCCGCGATCGAACGACCGCAAACAGCTGCGCGATCCTGCCACCACCGCTCTCTTTCTACTCGACTCTATTCTTTTATTGTTACGAGAGAGAGATAAGCGTACACGTCGTGTACAAATATTCCGCAACGTCGCAGAACATGCATGTAAAATTATACCACGGACGAGGCTTCTATCGTTTTATTATGGTAACGCCGGTACGCCTTCTTCGTATCATTACGTGGTTATTTCGCCGTCTTCTTTTTTTATTTCTTTTTTTTTTTTCTTTTCTTTTCTTTTCTTTTCTTTTCTTGCGATTTTAAACGACAGTTTCGCACACCTCGTTCCCGTATCTCGTTTCGAGGTACAGTTCTTTCGTTTTTCGATATGCGGTGTACGTTGGCGCGCGAACCCTTATACACATTTACTTACCCTTTGCTCCACCATCGAACTGTAATATTTAAGCTGCTGGTAGGTAGAGTCGACTGGCGAATGAGCGATAAATTTGAAGAGGAATGCGCAAATATACATGTATATATGATCTATACGTTCCCTGTCGTCTATGAGGTACCGAGAAAACAAACATTGATTCTCGGCTCCCTCCGACGAGATTCAATATTTGTATTTCCCCGATGAAAGTGTATCATCGCGCATCAATCAAGAAGAACAAACGCTTGCCAAAATGTACATCGTGCGATCCCGATCCTGTCGCTTACGAGCTTCCACTCTACGCGCTAATTCTTTCTACCCTCCGTCTATTTCTCTCGATAATTACAAAACAACCGCTTGTTAGCCCGACAAAACGTTGCCCAAACGAGTATACTCGGAAGAACGGCGTGGAATTAACGACTCTCGTTCGAAGAAAAATTACCTTTCCCGTGAAACGAATTATAAACTTCGCGGAAATCAATATTATCGACGGCAATTCCTACGCGAATAGTCGAAGAGAGAAACATCGATTCGTAGCGATCGATATCGCAATCGGCGCGTACCCGCGCAACCTATAATTTGCCTTTGGTAAAAAGAAAAAAAAAAAAAAGAAAAAAGAAAGAAAGAAAATCGCTGCTTGTTCAACGTCCGAAACGTTGCACATCGGGATACGACGTTTCGATCTTTGTTGAAAAAGCGTATCGTGGTTGCTCGATTACGTTACGAACGTTGTAGACATTATAGACGTGCATCGGATTCCGTTCAGCTATTTCCTATTACCATAGCGTCAGACCATCGTAAACGCGTAAGGAAATAACATTCTATATACGACGCATGGTACAACGCGCAAACGATGTTAGACATCTGGCTAATTGGCTTACATCGGTCAACCACGCGTTGATTCGACCAGCGAGTGAATCGATCCTGCCTGGAAATCGGCGACACGGCCTGCAACACGGGTTTCAACGAACAGAAACGCCAAGTCCGCGATAACGTAGAATTACGGACGGCAGAAAATTCCAGACGTTCCGCATTTATCCGCAAATCTAATCGACGAAGAACGCACAGACGAGAAATCGAATTAATCTGATTTGCCGATGATCGAACTCCGTCAGACTCGTAATATCGTCAACATTCGAATTAAATGAAAACGAAGCGGCACAAAGAGAAAATACGAAAGGAGGGATTTAGCAGGGATGGAAATGGAGATAAATTAAGGCCAGAATCGCGATACAGTTCGAAGTTGCTGTAAATTGCTCGATCCGGAATATATCGTTAATTATATTCCAAGTAATTATCAACTTGTTGATTGTCGTTATTTCTCGATGAAACGGGATAAATGTTTACGCTATGTTTACGATATCGGGTAATTACGTTTCCACGGTTATACGACCTAATTGGAAATCGTTGGCTCGCGATGGCGTCGCCTTGCATCGTCTTGCGTCGTTTCGAAATATTTTCCGATACCGTATGCAAACCACGCAACGTGCCACGAAGAATACATCGCGATCGTTGAGTAACGAACTTTCGTGGTTGGCTGATAGAAAGTGAAACTGCGCGTAGCGTCGGCTCGTGATGCGGCGTTTAAGTAGGAAAACCGGCGACGAGAAATATTCGTGGAAACGTTTCGACGAGAAATTCAGACGTTATAAAACGCCGCCTGTATAGAGTTTCTCGTATAGTTTACGGGTATAAAGCTATCTATTGTAATACAGCGAAATTGAAACCAGGCGAGACGCCGGAATAAAATATAAAATATGAATCCGGCTTATTACTTTCCCGCTACTTGCATCCGCTATTATTACTGTCCCCGTTTCTAACGTCATAATCGTAGACGATCATTCCCTCTTGCACTTTTCTTCGTTCTTCTCATTTTTATATACCGCTCTCGATTCGTGACTCCTCGCTGAGCGAACGAGTCTCGATCGTTGAACAGCGTGAACATTCGTTCCATACCCGGTAATACATATTGCTCGTTTTGCGAACTTCGACCGAGCGAAAACGTGTCTTCGTGGAAAAGCTATTCTATTCTGTATTTTGGAAAACAAACTTTATTGCGGTATATAATACGATCGTCTCGATGCGTATAAAATACTCTTTATACGTGTAAAACGCTGTGTTAACGATCAACGATGGTAAACGTGTTCATCAAGGAAAATGAAGATATAACGCGTGCCGTAAGAACTCGCCGTGAATACGATCGTACCTTTCTCTAACGTACGGAAGAAAACAATCGAACGATGGTTTAAACGGTTATCGCAGGCAGATCGCCGTTTTCTTGTTTTCCGTACTTTATCTTTTCTTTTTTTTTTTTATCGACGTATCCACCATCGCCGTTTACCCTTCGGCTGGCTCCCATTATCCCAACGTCTTACGAAACTCCGGCATATTGCTGCACTATCTTCGACCACTCCTTTGGATAGGTCCGTTGAATGTGTGAAAGGACCTTCTTGATCTGTCGTGTTTCCTCGGGGCTACATTGCGGGCAGGAGCCTCTCAAAACCAGTGGTGCTAAACCTGGATAACAACGCCTGGGTTAAATCGAATTCTGCTGGTAACTTTATAGAAATTTATCGGCAAAGTCTCCGAGGAAACACACGGCTCTCGAAATACGGATATAAATCCAACCTAAGCAATTCGATGACTCGCCGTCCGGAACAACGCGAACTTTCCCGTAAAATCGATTTAATTCCGTCCAACATTATTAACGTATCCATCGAATCGAAGAAAATACCGATCAACGCGTCCCCGACTACTCGCGACATCCTTTCTCTTTTTTTCAGTTCACGCGATCCATTGGAAATTCCGCGCCATGTACCGTGTCTCCGTTCAGGACAATCGCGAAACCTTGGTTACGCGAGAGACAAGACGTCGAGAGTTGTGCGTGCTTCCCGCCCCTTCGCCCGATGGATTTATACGTCCAACGAACACGTACTTTTCAAACGTCTTCCTACAGGATCGCAAGGAGCTTCGCCCAACGCGCACTTGAGTTGTCTCCTCAAGTAACGTTGGTCGCTCAGGGCCATGTTTAGTTGCTCGTCGGAGACTCGAGATCTCGCAGTTTGTCCTTCTTCCGATTCTGCCATAACAGCGTAAACGAGCAAGGCGCAGGCGACCAGCAGCAGCTGAAACATAGTTGGAGATAGTTAAGCGCTGCACACGGGGCTCTAAGTAAATAGACGTTACGGGAACTATCTTTAAAAGGTCGGGGCACTTTCCGCACATCTGGGCACGAAGCAATTAAGGAAATTCACGGTTAACGAGATTGAGTGGCGCCTATCCGATACGACGGGATAATGATACAATTCCAAGTTTCTAGATCGATCGATGTCGTTTATTTAATTGGTACACGCCGAGTCGCGTCGCGGAACGAAAGAGAGGAACCCAAAGTTCCCATGGCTCGTTGAAAGCAGGAAATTGAACTGGAATATAATAAAAGGATAGGTAACGGATAGACCGAGCCAACGAGGACGATGCGAATTGGCGGATGTTACCGCGGTAAAGGTCGGAACACACGAGTATACCTACGGTGGAATAGCGAAAGGGGATAAGGAAAGGCTAGCTGTAGACTGTTACTATACGCTGCCCTGGCGAAGCACGCCAAAGCTAACATAGCTAAACAAGCAGTAACCACCGTGAGTAACGAAGGCATGCGCGTACCTACGACTTTCGTTTGTTTGCCTCCGTTGGTCTGCCGACTCACCCCGGCTCCTATCAACACGCTTCCGTGTTTCGTTGCATCTCTACATTGTGTACGGCGACTGACTAACGAGTTGCCTTTTAAATTACTTCGTTCGCCTTCGTTCGCCGTTTTCCAGGGAACGGTGTGTTCGGTAACGATATCGACTCGAACGATAATACTATTTGCTTCGTCCACGTAGCACGTGAGTTTGCCTTCGCGCGAAAGAACAGAGAGGAAAATTGTTCCCACCGTAATCCAGATTCTTTCTCGCGAAAGAAATAAAATAGTGAACGGAGCGGTCAAAGAAGTAGGTAATTCATTAATCTCTCGCCACAGGACCAGTCTATCCTCTGAGACTGTTACGGTCCCATTTAAAACAGGAACGAAGTAAGAACTGGAACGAAGATAAAGCTTTGTGATCCGGTATTTTGTAGACTATGTAAATAGTCCGAGGGTAATTAATCTTTCCAACATAGTTTCTTCCAAATTTCGTCGAAGAATCGTACCCTGACTTATTTATATTATATTTTATTTATTTCAAACTATCGGTTATTTAAGACAAACGTTATCGTATCGTAACGATAAAGTAATACGTAATACGTAGTTGTTACGCTTATTTGACAAACTTGTAAATTATATCGTAGACAGGATCCTGCCAAAAATAAGCAACTTCCCCGATATCTTTCAACGGTAACAGATATACGTATGTAAATGTAAATAGTCACCGTAGTCACCATAAACGATTCGATCGTTCCGAATCCCCGACGTGCGTCATATTTGCACGATCTTTCTTAGAAACGATCTTACTGTTAGCTTTGCCGCCGAATCGTCCGATCGTGTGTCCATCTGAAAAGTATGGAGCTGATCGATGAAAGAGGAAGAGAAACGTAAAAAATATTTCCGATTAGATCGCAGCTGCTTGACAGATGAATATACTTTGGCAGTATATTCGGCATCCTATGCCCGACACACCTTCTCTTTTTTTTCATTCTTTTGACACCGGCCGTGACGAATATTTCAAAGTTCGATTTTATTTTCGTCGCGCTGTACCTCTCGACTGCATGCACCTCCCTTGACGATCAACCTCGTTTTTAAACAACTCGCATCACAATCCGGAACACGCGGCCCTTCTCTTCTTTCCTTTTTGTTTCCCTCTTCGGCGTCGTTTTCTACTTTTTCCAATTACCCTCTCTCACCTCTTATCCTAAATTACTAGCGAATTTCGAGAATAGATTTCAAAATTGACGCGAATCGCACGATTTTTCTTCCATTTGTACATCCTCAACGGTAATCGCTCATAGTCCTGTGTATATTTCCTTTTTGAATCAATTCCGACTCGCGCGAATGCTTCGCATTTATTTCCCTCTAAATTACATTTACGCTTTGTATTAATTCTATCAAACTGTATTAACCACTTTGCCTTTCCTAGTTTTCCATCGTTGGTAAATTTCTCGCTGCAGAGGGAAGATCAAGGAAATAACGAAATAATCGTTACTAACGTACCCGCGATCCTTCGTTCCAATTGCTTTGCTAGAAATTTCATTAAAACGTTAGTTTATTCGTTTAAACGACAGTCGAGATTCAGACGCAAGAATTTAAAAAACGCGCAACGGGATTAAGTAAATTTGATTATCGCACAGAGGTAAGAAAAGCCTTTCAGTCTTCTCCCTTTATTTCTCGCTATAAAATAAAATATTCAGCAGATATCACTGGCGATAACGAACAATCGTCGACCTGCCAAAAGTTAAATCTTAAGGCTCGATCGGCCAACTCCGTGACTTTTCATCGGTTTCCCCTATCCGCTATAATCGGCTGAATACTTGAACAGGATCAACGGTGAGTTTCGATTTTCCTATAGGCGTGCTAATAATCGCGACGGTTCGGTAAATCACCAGGTCGCTGTATATACACGGTCAGGGATGATTTGTGGATTGGATGCCGGCTCTGGTACGTGCACGCAAACCGCTTACTTCCGCAAATCGATGTGGATTATAAGAATTATTGGCCGCTCTAAATGGCAAATGGGTGTGATATAGATTTTATTGCTGTCACGTCGGCTGTAACGATAGTAACCATAACGTTGTGGGTTATTACGTCCGAGCTAGACGATGCTGACGATTCCTCTCGTCCATGCATTCCGCGCAGATCCTACGTATGGCCCGTTAATTGTCGTCACAGTCTATGAATGATAATTCACCGCTTAAACGGGGAATGCCTGGAAAACTCGTGCCATTTGTAGCCGTAATATTCCGTCGTGGTTGTCGGTGGACGCGCGCGTACGCAAGCGCGCGAGCACGCTACTTTGCAAACCCCGTGCACGATAAATAATAATTTATCGTTCATATACGACTGGCCGAAATGCCGTGCCGTTTCAGTTATTAAATTAATTTACAATCGCCTAGTTGTCGACTGGCATCCGATGGACAACGATTACGCGGACCCTGTGATTGCCGTTCGATATCGACGATGCGCCGAACGAATCGCAATTCGCCGTACGGAGGAGAATGCCGACCAGTGTAAATATCGAATTGTAGCGAATTAACGGGTGCCATCCTCCGCCGTTGAACGCGAATTCCTCGCCCAACACACGCAACGGGTGTAACGGAATTTCTCAATTCTCTTCCAAGCTTTCGAACAACGCGCGATACGATTTAGTTAGGACGATCGAGTTTTAAGTAGAACTAAACGACGAAGGGACCCTTTCCATCGGTTTGTTATTCCGTGCGGTTGCCGTTTCCGTGCCATTGTTCGCCAACGGTACGATTGCGACACGCATAAGTTATAACGTCGCGACGCCTTCGATAAATGGATTTCGATTGGATCGCTGTAAAGCTGAGCTACGTGCCGGAACTTAATCGTGTTTTTCCCGATTGACGGACCAAGAAAATATCAGGTTCGATCATCTTGCTCGATTTTTCGTTCGCTTCTTTTTCAATCGGAGGAAATAAACACGTTACAGCTGTTTTCAGATTGCATGGAAATATATCGCGAAAGAAACGAATGAATACGCGCGCGCACTTAGCCGATATCCTCTTTCCGACGAAATAACTGGAAACTCGTTGCCTCTTGACGTTTATTGGCTCTTTAATATCGCAAGGATTTCCACTGTTCGGCTCCGTCAGAGCCAGTCGCGAATTTTTTCCGAGAGCTCTTATCGTCCCGCGAAACGCGTATATACGTTAATCCAAACGGCACACGGTTCTGCGCTCTAGAAAACTGCTTTCCGTATCACGATACGCGTGTGCAGTGGCACTTTCGATTCGCGTCACGAGAATCTATCTAGCAGCGACGATCGTTGCGACCGCTCTGTCTCGAACGACGTATGTTCGTTTCGGAACAGTGCAACGTAGCGAGAATAGAGCCGTTTAAAAAAGTAAAACAGAAGTTGAACGCGAGGAAGCAAACTTACGTGACCGATGTAAAATAACGATGCGAGACAACGTGCAATCGTAACGTAACAAAGCGAGATTCTGGCAGAAGGGATTACCGCGGTAATGAGCCATTTAGGCAGAGTGCGATCGGTATTCTCCGTACGTAGGCTTGATCGGGAAAAGTTAGAGGTACGTGACTTCGAAAACAGCGATAGCCCGTCTCGTCTTCTAAATATTCAAGATAGAGAAAGGCACGATCGGTGACGGTATCGAGTTCGCCAGTCGCGTACGGAGGCAACCACCCCTATGGGAACACGGAGCGGATCCCGTGACGACGGGAACAGGGAGAGAAATACAGCGGGGAAACAGAGAGAGTGAGAGAGCCCCTTCGGATACTGCGAAACTTTAAATCACCGGGCGTACGTGTACATAGGGTGCGCGTGTATCTACCTGTTGCACGTTCGTCACTCACTCACCTTGATTGTCGAAGCCATGTCGGGACTCGATAGATTTCCTGATAACGCGCTCCTTTTCGAATCACGTGACGCGAAGATAAACGCCAGATCGAAGAAACGAAGAGGAGCCGCGTGCAACCGGCGGCTGTTTCGTGTAAGCCGGAGAAACGAAATAAAAGCGTGAATAAAGGCTTACGATCGGCCACTTGGCTTACGATGTCCTTTCACCGCGAAATCTCGGAACGCACTGGCCCGAATGTACCGTCCGTAGCCTTTCCTCCCCTTCTTCACCCGATAAATACGAAAGTGTGTGTAGCGGCCGACGACGTGATGATATATACCGGTAGTTCTCCGTCTCCGGACACCTCTCTGTGTACCAGACGGTTACGAGGTAGGGGAAGCTTAGACGTGCGTGAGTGTGCGCCGTACAAGTTGCACTTTTCTCCCCTTCGTTCTCGCTCTTGCACTTTGCTCGTTAAACTTCTTCCGAGCCGTTGCGCTTTCTTTGCTCGGTCGTTCGAATCGCGTCACTTCTCGCGCCACTTTACTCGCGTCTCCACGCGTCCGCTTTCCGACGCTTTCTTCCCAAACGTTTAACCTCTTTCTCGACCTTCCTCGCGTTCGCGCGCCTTCCTGTCTCGTGGAAAAAGAAGAAACCCTCCAATTCCCACGTGCTTGCTGCTTTCTTTAAACTTTACGCGTTCCCTATAGTATTCGTCATCTTTCACGCGCAACGTTTCCAACAACGTCTGGCAGCGTTGCACCACGACCGACCTCGATCGTCCGTGCAGATTTATGGATTTAGTTTAATCTAGAAACTTGCATAGGCGACGACCCGCGTAACCGTCTGTTCTCCCAGGTCGTACATTTTTATTTTCATCTCCGCTATTAATTACTCGAGGTATCCTCGTCGAGGAAAACCCATATCGATCATGCCGCTCGTTAAAAAAACCGGTTGCATCAGCGCTGTAACTAAATATTCTTTCAGTGTGCTCGCTCGTTTACTTCTTCCGCGTTATCCAGGAGGAAAGCTTCGATCACCGCGACGTCGACAATTTCCGGCGGACCGTGCTTATTTCTGATTTCCAAAACGACGCAAGTTGGATAACGTTTACGCTGGTTACCGGTCGGAGACCGGGCCCGGTGTACTCTTGAAACGATCGAACCTTCCTTTTTTCTAGCAAAATCGGGACAACGAAGTCGCGAACGACAGGGGAAAAGAGAGAAATTCCGATAAAGCCGCGGATTTAACGGACGATCGAGCCGGCGCGTCGCCGCACACCGCGATCCTACGTGTGTGTGTGCGCGCGCGCGCCTGTCCACGATGATAACAGTCGGCGAATTGGTGTGAAAAAAATGGAGCAAAGAGAATAGCAGGCTGATCTGCCGTAAAATACGATTAAGCTGTTCACCGAAGGTAGACGATCGGAGGGAGAAGGAGAGCGTAACGAGAAACTGACGCTGAACGAAGAGAACGCGGATCAACGAAAGTCCGACGCGTTATCGAAACGAAGCGATACGAAGCGATACGAAACGCAGCGACCGGGAGGGGAGATCGTGCCTTGTATCGATAAAGATTACACGGGCAGGATTCATTCGTCGATCTACTTTCGATCGAACGAGGTATCGAGGTTCGAAGCTTTTGCGGCGTCGAGGGAATTTCTGGTCGACGCGCGTCGCCCCCACCCGATCCTCCCACGCTCTCTCGCGTCCCTTTTTTCTTCCCTATTTTTATTTCTTCTTCTCCTTTTCTTTTTTCATCCCTGCGAGTCACCTCTCTGTCATTGGCCTCGTCCCTTCTTTTTCCTCTTTTCGGTGATTCGTTGTCGAGTGCCGTTTGAATAGGCGGATCGTTTTCGAGACGATTCGATTCCATCGGTCGAACGAAACGAATTCGCCGTGCGACCAACCGAAGGAGAATAGAGAGACGAAGGATTGATATGGCTCATTGTCCTCAGAGTCACGTATCGTGATTCCTCGTTGGCTGATTTCGTTCCGCGGCAAATTTATCTCGCCGTTCCGCGCTAGACGCATTAAAATCATAATGGATCTGTTAGTCTTTCGGTTCCCGTTTCGCTCGCTGAGAAGAAACGAAAAAAAAGAAACGAAACGAACGCGTTTCAAGAGGAGAAGATAACGCGAAACATCTCTGCGAGGATCTGTTCGAAACGTGAGAACGATTCGGCAATCCGAAACGGCTGGACATCGTACGTTAAGTACCAAGTTTCCGGAGGTCACGCACCACCTAACGCTAACCGAAATTCACGACGAAATTCAGCAGTCCTGTCGCTTCGGAAGGACACTCGTATTCGCTAATTCCGGCAAACCATGTATCCTTAACTGACAAATAAATCTGCCATCTGATTGATCAACCGCGAATCGCACGCACAGAATTATTAGATGGATACAAAAATTCTGTTGGTACCTGAATTATCTATCGATATCATCGTACGATAAATTTGCATCGCAACGAGCTTATCTTCTTTTCGTAATTCGTCTTATGACCGTGGAACGCTCCAAACGACTAGCATCGAAAGATTATAAACGATTTCGCTTCTGACTCATATTTGCGAGTTGCTGGAACTTCGTAAGGGAAATTAGATACAAATCGGTTGAGAAACAAATGGAAACGAATCATATCATTAAATAAATAACGCGCAAACGCAGAGAACAGCCGTTATATTTTTCCTACGTAAACGCGACAAAAGACGCAATAGAGTAAGCGACGAAAAAGTTGAAGTGAACGGCTATGAATATAAATTTCGTTTTACGGTCCTTCTTTTCTCCTTCTACTCCACCGGAATTACGTTGATTTCGTTTGAATCGCGGGAACTTTAAGCGGTTCGCTGTTTGTTCACTTTCTCTCGTATCGTCGTGGCCTGTACGCGGCCGAGGCAGGAAACGACGACGTAATGTCGCGCGTCGTTCTCTCCGTGGTCGTTGTCACAGGTGAAATTACGGTAGTGTGGCGTGTGCGTGGAATTCGCTTCGTTTCGAGCGGATAAGCAGGAATATCAACGTGTCCGACCGCTCTACGTGCCGCGTCGCCGAGCTCAAATGTTGCGTGAAACCCTTACTTTCCAGGCAACCTCCTAATTTTCCAATTATTATTAAGCGACGAGAATAAAGAAAGTCGATAATGCAAGCGTGTTTAATAAATTTCACGAAGCCTGGAGCTTAAAATCGAGCACATATCTAGGTCGGTTGGCGATGGCGCGTGAAAATTTTCTGATGCTATATGTCCCCGGTCACTGATCGGTTCATCGAAACGGAGCGAGCGTCGTTGATAGAATAAAGCTCTACGATCATAGTAGACGCGAATTCCCCGGCGGTATTATCAAACTTTTGTTTCGTATTTTATACGTCAATTTTTTTCTTTCTATTTATATATCATAACTAGACTGCGGATATTTATGTGTGCATTTATGACAAATATGTATGTATATATAGCATGTGCAGGAGTACAAGATTACATCAAACATTAAAAGCAAAATATCTATTATTACCAAAGTAAAACGTTCTTTCATTTTCCGTCTGTCTCGGTTCCAACTATTATTTAAAAAATTCGCGTGCACGCGAACGGCTCCAGAAACCGTGGAGAAGAGCGGTCGGTGTCAAACGTAGAACTACGTCAGCCTCGTCTCTCAGCTGGATGCTTTGATTGGACGTTTTTGACGCAATATCAAACATTGCCAAAGTAGAAATCCCAAGATGAAAGTATGCTGGAACGCGTCACGGCCCGTCGAACACGCGCGTATACGCTAACTGCTGGCCTGCGAGAGAAAGTAGGAAAAGTCTGAATCTCCGTGACGCTGAATAAACGACAGAACGTTGGATTTCCTGGAAGCAACTCGCTTATTTATAGTCGTCGATCTCGAGAAAGCAAACGTATGACTGTTACAAGTTATAAGCGACGAAAAACGGATTAACATTGAGCATAAACTGGTTACGATCACGGCGCAAGGAATTTTGATCCTTTGCGACTTTCAGTAGCGACATTGAACGAAATCACGCGTGGAAAACATATTTTACCGTGCTTTCAGAAACGCAATCGAACGCGGACGATGGACAGTATGGACACTGACACGGAACGATGACGCGTAAAAATCGGCCCGGCATCAAGCCGCAATGCTCGCCTTGTTCCTGTCAGTTTGAACAATCGCCGATGTAATTTCGCTCGATCGCGCTCCCACTTTATTGCCGGACCTCTAACGCGATGGACAAAAATTGCTCCGTCGAAATATCTGTTCGATACCGATCTTCGTGTTCGATGCACTTCGCCGATCAACCAAAATGGATTTCGTTTATTCCTTGAAATAAACGATAGATTTTAAAATTGATACGGCTCTGAACAACTTCGTATCATCGATTCAAATCATCTTGCCGACGCGAGGTGAGAAACATACGATGTAAATCTTCTACGACAATAATAAAATTGGGTCTCGACGAGTGACAGAGCATTGGGTCAAGGATGATTTCTATTAGGATGTTTTCATGCATTACGCGACGCGTGACGAAGTTTGCGATCATGAACATTCCAAGGAAAACGATGTGTATACCAGCGTTCAAAAGTATCTGCGCGTCTGCTTATTCTTAATAAAATGTATGTAAAATTATAAATGCTATTGCAAGTATAATTTTAATTACAAAAATGCATTCTTTTATACTTTATAACCGTCATTGACATTGATTTATGTAATAAAAAGTAGTAAAACGTGTCGTTACTGTGTTTCTTAAAGGATAATTCAAACTCGCGATATAACGATTCCATAAAGGACGTAATAAAAATTGCACGCTCTTACCGCGAATCGATCATGCTATTGGAGTATTTATGAACGGTGGTGTAAGTACCTCATAATGAGGTAGAGGTGAATCGCGATGGAGGTCGAGCACGAACATGCGAGCAAAACATTGAAAGGTCTGATCACGACTAAGACGTTTCGTTGCGTTCATTTCGATGAAATGTTCATCGGTAACTGCGGTTCTCTATAATTCGCGAAAATATAATCGCTCGTACTTATTCAGCACACGCGTCTGCGCACGGCAGATTGATCGGCATGCCGTATTTGTTTGGGAAATGCCGCTATTTGTGGAATCCATTTACATTGTTCTTCGATTGCCACATCTCGCGACCATCTGATCTTCGATCCTTTGTCCCTCGTCCTTTCCCTTTTCTTTTGTATTTTCTATTTTCTTTTGCTTTGTAATCCTACCATTCTTCTTTCAACGTTTTCTCTGCATTTTTTCTCACGAGAACTGTCATGATCCTTCCTGTCCTGGACTCGTGATCGATATTCCTCCGATCACTTCTAATAAATAACACCGTTCTTGGCTCGAGATAAATCTTAAATGGTTAAACAATTATAAACACATAAACTATTAATATTATTATATTATAAAAAATAATAAAACGATCGATATATTTTTTTTAATATTATAAGATTATACCATTGCTGGTATGTATATCATTATAGTAAACGATTAATGTGTCAATGGCGCCCTACTTAAAACATCGATAAAGACTTACCGCTTCTTTTTATCAAGAGTCACATATACATACGTATATCCTGCTTAACGTTCATGAACAATACGCGGGAATATGTTAGAGTACAAAGAGAAACTCTCAGTTCTAAATGCTACTTGAGTTTCACTTTTACTTAGTTGACAGTGATTTACCGTTCTCCGTGTTAATCATGACGCGGTTCGTCCAGTTTGTCCATATGAATTCTTACCGAAATAAAATTCAAGAAAGATAAGATATTTTTATTGCAGTTTCGTGAACTATATTACGAGTAACTACGAAGCAACTGTCCGCGGTAGATATGCGCGAAACCCATTTTCCAGTTGTTAAACCCCACTAACTTGCTAATGTAACTCAAATAATTAAAGTGACGTGTACAGGCCCTACTCTGAGGTTACAGGGACAACTCCTGGATCCTAATGCGAATGGAAGATATAACGCGTGAAACTACCGTGTGAGAAAGGAAGAGAGAGAGAGAGAGAGAGAGAGAGAGAGAGAGAGAGAGAAAGAGAGTGAGAAAGGGAGAAGAAGAGAAGGAGAATTTCAAGCACAGGTAATAGCGTCGTCAAAGTAACGTATGTTTTATACTAAACTGCTCCATCTTGAAGGAACTTCCTTCTGTTCCCAAACTTCTGTCTTGAACTGTGAACGTTTCGCTCAGAAGTTAATCACAGAAGCTTTTTCTTCATATTCCATCCTATTCGTTCTATCATATAACGTGCGTGTACTCGGCACGACGAATTACGACCGAACGATTCATTTTTGTAGATTTCGCGTTTCTTGGGAAACAAATTTTCTTTGGTCGAAAACACCTTCAATACGATTGAACGCGGGATGATTTCGAAAGAAACATTCGTACATTCGATCCACGCGACTAGTGTTCACCAGTGTTAATAACCAATACAGTTTCTTAGATAGATTAGAAGAAAGCTTCGCGATAATACGAAGCTGCCTTAATATGTTGATCATCTTGATGTTTCAGGAATGCAGCTAGTACCGCCATCTGCGGAATACACTGTGCAATATTCTTATGCGAACAATACAACCACAGGGACACGCGTAACGCGACAATGGCGACCTGAAACATTGGCGTGCGCTTCCTTGCTCCATATACTTCTGACATTTCGCCAGTGTTTACCGTATTCCTTTTGCATGTTCGTGAATGTGAAATATATTCGTGCTAACGTAAAATATGTGACTGGTGAAGAAGAACCATTAAAAACGAGAAACTGCGCGGATTCAACCATTGAAGCTAGCTAGGCGCACGACATAATTCAATGGTGTTGGTCCCTGCCGAAAAAACGGGAAAGCCATGTATACAACGATATCTTGCCGAATATAATGCGTTGGTAAATATACGAATTATTTTTATTCTTTATAGTTGCCGTTTATTTTCGACCGTACATCTATTATGAATTGCTAAACGTACTAAACGATTTAGAAAAATGTGTAGGTTAGGTTGGCCTGAGAAACTGGCATCGGCGGATTTTATTTTGTTTTCTTTTTAAAAGATTGTCTATTTTTTTTTTTTACATTACTTTTATCGCTTTAAACGTGTTGTCGTTCAATGTCGTGTATTATTTTTATTCGAATGATGGTTATTTAAACAAAACATATTGAAATATTCTGTATTTATATCAATATACAAAGTATAGCAACTTGCAATTATACGTGTATTTACCTGAATGTATACACTTAAGAATGTAAGATTATGAATAATACCGTCAAGACATAACAATGAAATGTGTGCATACTATACCCATTAAATTACAAGAACAATTAAATTAAATAAAACTACCCATTGAATTAAATTACAACATAATGGATGTAGATGTTGAAATTTCAGTCAGATTTATGTTATATTCAAATAATGTCACGTATAAGTATTTATTTTATAATTTACTTTATAATTTATCTCGATCAACAATTGCACAGATTTTGATCTTTCATGAATTGAGAAACTAAGTGTTCTTGACATAAACAATATACGTTCTAAGTGTAATACATACTTGTAAAACATAATTGTAAAACATAAAATAAAACATAGTATTTCTTTAATTAAAAATACTAGTGGAGCAGTAGTAAAGACTTATCATCAAAATCTATTGTGGTGCTGATAAGGCATGTTAAAATAAGGCAAGCCAACGAGGGAGATGAGCCACAATATTGCAGGCATGCCACCCTTTGCAAGGATGCCTTTGGGAGGTATGGGTATGGGTGTGAATATGGGTCCTGGTGGCCCACATCCTGAATCTTCTGCTCACCCTCATCCTCCGCCACCGCCACCGTCTGGTGCCAATCCGAAAAAGAAACGACGTACAAATGCAAATGTTGCTCAACCATCTCCGCAACAACCTCCGATAGTACAGGTAACATTTTACGCTATAATCGATCAGCGTGCCATTAATAATCGTTATAGTTCGTCGTTTTGTTATACCGTAAAAATATTTTCAGGATTTACTACCTCCACCTTTAACCGGCTATGGGGACACAATAGTAGCGAGTAACCCTTTCGACGATACGCCGCCGCAAACCACGCAAACGCCAATGATGCATGGTGGACCGCCTCATATGCATCCCCATCACCCGCATCATATAAGTGGACCACCTATGAGAGGCATGAGCCCTTTAACTTCTATAGGCGGAATGAGTCCTATGATGCCTCACAATATGGGCAGCATGAGTCCAATGGGAAATTCGCCCATGACAAATCACATGAATCACATGGGAGCAATGTCTCCTATGAATCATGCACCGATAGGTGGTATGAGTCCGATGAATAATATGGGCCCCAGCATGCCACCTGGCCCAATGAATACCATGAACAATCATATGAATATGAGTCACATGGGTAATTCTCAACTTAGCGGCCCACCTATGGGTAGTCCAATGAATAATATGAACAGTGGCCCAATGGGTAGTCCGATGAATAACATGGGACACAGTATGGGAAGTCCTATGGGTGGTCCGTTGGGATCTCCTATGAATACAATGGGGGGATCAAATCATATGCCTAACGGACCAATGAATATGAACAATATTAACAGCCATATACCACCCAATAGCCCATTGAACGGGCCGTCTATGAACAGTGTAAACAGTCCACTTGGACACAACGGATCTCAACCACATCCGAATCATATGGGAAATAATCTTAATAACTTAGGTAGGCCCATGAATGGACCCATGACTACCATGAGTTCAATGGTATCCAATAATATGAATATGAGTGGCCCAAATCAAATAAATAATATGAATATGGGTGGGCCACCAATGAATAACATGTCTAATATGAGTATTAATCATCATAATCAAATGAGTCACATAGCTGGTCCAATGGGTACAATGTCTAGTAATATAGGCGGAGGTCCACCAATGGGCCATCCTATTAACATGGGAGGTTCCATGCCGCCTCATGGTTTTCAAGGTCCACCAGGGATGGGACCGAAACCAATGCCAGTTTCTGCAGGAAAAGTAGATTAATCTATCAATATCATCGTACAATTGCGTCATAAATTTAAGATGTTGGCATCTAAATGTATGTCATTCTAATATTACAGATATATCCTCCAGATCAGCCAATGGTGTTTAATCCACAAAATCCTAATGCCCCACCTATTTATCCTTGCGGAGTATGTCACAAAGAGGTGCATGATAACGATCAAGCGATCCTTTGTGAGTCCGGTTGTAATTTTTGGTTTCACAGGTACGTAAAAGAATAAATGTCCTTTCTTTATGTATCATCATATATAGAAAAGCATATACTTAATATGTAAGAATTTATTTTAGGGGATGCACAGGATTATCGGAAACTGCCTATCAATTATTAACGGCAGAAGTTTATGCCGAATGGGTGTGTGATAAGTGTTTGCAATCGAAAAATATACCTTTGGTTAAATTTAAACCATAACACTTCTTGACTCGTCGTATATGCGACACACGAGTGACTCTTTGTTAGCGTTTACACCTTGTACACGCATACGTGCGCGTGTAATTGCACACACATAAACACATACAACATACACTAATGCACGAGCAAAATCGTGCATATAATATAAACATGCGCTGTTTGTTAATAATATCTTAGCTTTAACTTGTTGAAATATTAGGGTATTGCTATGAGACGTATTGGTGAATGAGATGGCAAAAACGACATACGTTCAAAAGTTATATTAATTTTTAAGTCTGTTTGCGACAAGTCTGTTTACAAAGTAATTTATCTTTTAACTTTTGATATCGCTGACCCGTTTTCAATCAACATACTGTAAAGTATAAATGAAATCGGAGTCCAGGAAGCATAAAAATTTTAAAAAAATTTATAGATATTAAAAACTGTACAGTCATCGGTGAACTTCGTTTGATTAGTTATTTTTAATTGCATTTGATAAAAAATTAAAGAATAATTATACAAAATGCATCGTGCAACTAAACGAAACCATTTCTTTAAAACAAGCAGAGATAGAACAATTTATCACAGAACAAAATTAAATATTGCTATCTGTTCTATATTGCTACAGTACTTTTACGTATTTTGTGCCTCAATAATTATGCATAACACCATCTAATTTTGTCTTGTAAAATATTTTCTCTATCTCTAATCATAAAATGTATATAGATACGCAACCCTATATACATGAAATAAAAAGATATGTACGTATATATATATATATGTGATAAACAGCGAAGAATTGCTGGAACTGCATATTAGCAGCAAATGAAACAAATACATATATTCTGTTTACTTTATTTAGCTTTGGGTAAACGTTCCTGCTAAATTATAATTGATATTCAAAAATAATTAACAACGTGCATTACTTCATCAATTATTTCTAGTTATGTCATTGTCATTTATCATCAGGCTCGTTACATTCATTAAGGATTAAAGTGGTATTTAAAAAAAAAAAAAGAGATATTGCAAATGCACATCTAGCAACTATTTAAGAACAGAGTAATATGAATTTCAAGCGATATAAATTGTTCTCATAACGCGATTATAAATGTTCATGTCTATCTTCAAATACCAGAACAACAAAAAATTTCTATAAACCCGTTCGTACTATTGAAATATTACCAAATTATTTTAGGTTTTCGAAAAAAAAAAAAAAAAAAAAAACGCGTTTGACAATGGTGTGCTACGTACTGAAAAAAATAAGTATTGCTAATACCTTCAAGCATATGTTATTCTCAAACGCCGTTTTTTTTGCTCCCAAATGTTACAAACAAAAGTGCTGCGGTTCTTGTATTTTTATATTTCAAATATTTTGGTATAAACCATGGTCAGTTATATATTTTCGAGCTACTTTAGTGTTATAGTTTAGAATATATTCAAAATGTAAATAGAACCAACACTAATGAGAAGTTTTAACACAGCATGTATAAAGAATATTTCTATCTGTTTACAAAGATCAATCAGCGGTTTACGCGATGAGAAAGAAGACTTGAAAAGTCGAACTTCTTTTTTTTTTCCATCAAAGATCATGTATTGTTTCTTGCCATGGTTTATGCTGGGGTTTAATTTGGCACGTATCAATGATGAATTTTTTACCTGTATGGTTCTTCATATACCTTGACAAAGAAACAGCACGAATTCGTTTGATGGATAATTTGCAGGGTCTTTCTGTATTATATATAAGATCACGCGATGAACAAATCACGTATGTTCATTTAAGCAGAAACATAAAGACTCAGATTCATAAGAAACTTTGGCGTTCAGGGAATGCAGGAATGATTACCGTGTAAACGAACCTTACGGAATAAAATGCGGAAAAATCAATGCTATTGGATTATAACGATAAGCATGATGTCAAAAATATGTGATGCATTTATGTTTTCTGCAAATCCGTCTTTTCTTGATGCAATAATTGCCGTAACTTAAGAGAAAATTCGTACAAATATGAATTAAACTCAAGATACTTCGTATATATATACACGATATATATAATATATATATATATATATATAATATAATATAATATATAATATAATATATATATATTATATATATCGAATGAAGTCTCGTATTTAGTTGCAGTAATAAATTTGTGCACACATATGAACACGCATACATATATTACATTCACGCTCTTCTTCGTCAAGTTAAGGTTTATTGTTATATCTGCCACAGACATTTGGTGTCAGTACTAATATAATAGTATATTGAAAAAGAACTGAATATATATCGACGTGAATGATTAATGTAATACAAAAAGAAAGGAATAACTGAATTCCGTCGGCAACTAATGTAAAATTAACGAGTCCACGGATTGTATAGTTTTATTTATATATATATAAATATATATTTATATATATATATATAAATATAATATATATATAAATATATATATATATATATATATATATAAATATAGCCAGTTATCATTTTACTACTTGACGCCTGCGTTATACGGAGGACTGACTTTGAAGACTTCTAAAGTATTTCAGATTAACTAATATCTCTAATACACGGCAGAGTTAACTAGTTATTCTTCTAAACTTTAACTCTCGAGTTTCTCTCCGTATAATCCACGCTTTAAGCTTGTTTTATTATAATCCTTTTTAACAAATATTATACATGAGTAATGTACACAGGATCCTATAACTACATAATGCTCATATTAGTATTACAACGAATAGAATACCATCTTCACATATCTTCATCCTATATTTTGTCATGTTATGACGGAACGAGGGGCGAGGGGTGAGTGGGGGGGGGGGGACACGCTGAAGATCTCGCGCGTTAACGTTGCTTTTTTTTCTCTATTACGAAAAATTATATATGGGAATGCAGGGGATTAAGCGAATAACGAGAAGAGAAATATTACTTGACGTGGCGATTGAGAGTGGACGGGGGCATGTAATCGAGAACGATGCTAGGTATTTGAAGGATCAAAGATAATGGTTTTCTAGTACAAACGAATGAATCGTAATTTAAGTAACTACTAGTAGCTGCTCTATTTTTCAGAGGTAATTTACGTAAGTTGTATCGTTTGCGAACGAAACCGTTATGCGATCACTGAACATGACGCACGCCTAAAAGAACGAAACCTTATGTCTAAATGGAAAGAAAAGGTTCTTTAACTTATGTTTAACAGTAGCTTAATCCCTGTACAATTTGTTCAAAGCAAATGCATTTCTTATGTGTCTGAATGTTTGTCTCGTTATACTACCTTCAAATTCTGTCACTTCGTTGTTTTTCAGCCTTTTATCTTACCATCAAAACCGAGACGTTCTCGTAACACTCAAAGCGTGACGATTTATAGATCAACGATTTCACGAAAATAGGCACCGCTTATGTAATACGATATTAGACAAATATCCAAATATTCGACTCTTTCGTTGTTCTTTAAACATTTGTAAAATTTTATCGAATTTATATGTATTCATTTATGTACATAGGTCATTTACACACTTTCGAAGATAAGCGATAGTAACAAAGCGACATAAAATGCGAGTATAATGATTATACTTATCAATTTATTGTATCAGATTTGTAAATATCTTCTGTATCGTGTTAAATCGAGCCAAGAATTCATTATATGCGTTCATCGGGTCATTTTTTATTTTTGCCGAGATGCATGTAACGACGATAGGGGAAGGTAATGGTAATTTCCAATTCCTTCCCTGGACAATCACTTTATGTCTAAATTAAGGACTCGATTATTATTTGAATTTTAAGGAAAACCTGAGCGTTTAAACACGCGATTTGAATGCAGCACCTTATTATTATTATTATTATTATTATTATTATTATTATTATTATTATTATTATTATTATTATTATTATTATTATTACTGTTATTCTGGACTATTATCAATTAAGTACTATTATTACGATTATTGTATTATTAATTTGTACAAGATCAATATCTAATATTAATAATTGAATTTTCATTCATTATTAATCTTAACGCTCCTGTATTTTGAATATGCGTTCAAGAAACGTGACGCGACAAATTGATCGTTGATTTTTAATTGAAAGCTGTGGTTCCATTGATTAAAAAAAAAAAAGAACTATTGAAAACAGAAAAAATTAAAAAAAGAAACAATGCAAGGCATACAAATTGACAACAGTGTCTCACATTAATAGAAAAAAGAAACGCCTACGTGTTATTATGATCGAAAGGTATACACGCCAAAATTGTTCATAGATTATTTTTTATCATGTGAATGCTGACATACATATATGCGTACATCACAGATGCATGTGTGTATAGCGTGTATGTATGTCGCATCAAGGATAAACATTATTATACATATTACAGGCACGTTACATGTATATACGTATGTCATTATTAGGATACACAATCAAGATGTGCGATGAAAATTTCGATTTCCGAAGCGTGTATATGTTCAATCATTGTTTGTGTGTATCATTGTATGCGTGTTTGTGTGTATGTGTGTATGTGCGCGCGCGCGTGTGTGTACATATTTATATGTCACTTTAAATAACAAATCCATATATGTTGATTTTTAAATTATTCTTGTATATATCTTGCGAAACGCCATCCGTTAATCGAAACATAGTTAAAGTTTACAATAATCCCTCTTTTTTGAAGTGATTCAAATTAACAATTTATTTTCATAGTTTAACGTATTAGCCTTTGGACTTGTTTTTAAATATGGGGAATCTTTTTCCTTTAACATGAAGTATACAGTTTGATATTAACAAATCACTCGTTAGAGATTGCTTAAAAAAGTAATTGTAAAATACAAACGTTTTCAAATTTATATCTAATCTCATTGTGTTTTTGAATTCATGAATCGCGACGTATACTTGTTAAAATTTCGACGTGTTGAACTCTCCACGTTTTTCAAGTGTATGAAGGCGCACGATATTCGATAAGGTACGGGCCACGTGGGCCTTCGTTATTCGACAGCTTTGATCGTTCGAATTTAGATTACCCATCCAAAATTTCTCCGGTATCCTCGGCCGAATATAAACCGGCACCTCGTTACAAATTACTTTGAAATCTGTAATTCGAAGAAACTGCTTTTTGTACTTTGTACTCGTGACACTCAAACGTATACCTCACCTCGCACATAATAATTTCTTATCTTTTAAACTCGTAAATAGAAAATTATCATCCGGCACTTTACCCTATGGAAAACAAACAAAACATATTTATATAAACTTACAAATAATAACTAGTTAATTTCATGGAACATTATCTACTTTACTTGCTTTCAGGCAAAATTGCGACGACTGACTCGTCCACGGTTCGTATCTAGTTTCCATTCCAGAATGCTGATGAAGATGACACTTGTGCCTACAAATAGACGCGCTCTTGCTCGCATTATCCGCATACCCGAGTTTCCCATACAATCCGTACTTCTTCTCGTCGATAGCTCTCAACGTGCCGTTCTTCTTCATTGCCATATAGATTTGCTCCAACATCCCGTAACTCTTGATCAGGAAATCTCGTTGAGCCAATGCCGTAATGCGTTCTCTTTCCTCAGATTCGCAAATGATCTCTGGCTCGAACGAGTGTGAAGTATTAGTAGCCGAAATTGCCTGCTTCTTTGTCTATACATACGTTTGGAAAATTGTTTCGTTAAAATTCGATGCTTTACAACGTTTAGTTATTTTGAAAAACCGACATTCGAATGGGAGGAATTCCTTCTCGATACATTCGCACACTTGTTCCTATCCTGATCGTGTGTCGTTGCGGACTTCTGCGTTACGTTTGAACTCTCTGAATGCAATTTCGAATCGCTCCATTTGCCAGAAATCCTCTTGCTTTCTTGTTCCTTTATCTTCATCTATCAATAAAATTCGCTTTTATGAGCGCTTTTCTTACGAACAAGAATCCTGCTGTTCGTCAAATATACTTTTACGTAAACTGATGAAACACCTCGTTTTCCTCCTTTTGAATCCTTGACGCTTCTTCACGAGCTCTGGACGCCGCGGTATCTTGGTACACGGAAATGCTGCTTTGTTTAAAGAATGGCTCGTACCTTTCACTGTCGCAACACGGATAGATTCTGCGGAAATTGCCCATATGCTCGTCCTCCCATTTAAATTGTTTCTGCAGGTCTTCCTCCGGTTTGTCGAGCTTCGTTGTGCCGACCGTCGAATCATTCGTACTGCACCGTATTCACAATCCGAATTATCCCTTCACCCAGGAACAAGTTATGACGCGAGAACGTTTCCACTAATTTACCTGCCGTCCTTTGTGTTTATTCCCTGAAGCAATCTATCCCTAACTCGCTTTCTATCTTCTTCAATAATCTTCTTCTTGTCGCATTGCTGTAAATTTAACATCTCGAACGTACTCATCAGCAGACCTTCCTTCACATCCTTATCGATTTGTGCGTCCGTATGAAAACTCGGCGAGTGATTTACCTGAAGTATATTTTTTCCCATGAGCACAAAAAGTGTGTGTGTGTGTGTGTGTATGTGTGTGCATATACGCGCCTATGTGTATAACTTTTGTTACGTTATATGAAATTGAGACCTCGATCGTTACCTCCAAAAGATACGGTTTCAACTTCCAATCGAGTAACACATCAAAGCCCAGTAGCTCGAAGCACGCGTAGGTCTTGTCGTGCGTTGGAAAACACGTGTGATAACTGTGCTTCAGAACAGGATGTGCTGCCAAAATCGTTTTTATAATAATCTCATCGATCTTACGCCATAGTTCGTCCACGTCGACGTCTTTCATTTTGAACCATTTGTTCAGAGTGGATATCTTCCTGCGTACGAAAGATTCTCGTCATTCCGAAGGGGGTTGAACGTGGAACGACGCTTACAAGAACATACCACCAACCTTTTGCTACCAATTTCATCGTCGATTACATACATTCGGCTGTGCTTATTGACAGCGTAATTCGTTAGGTGCATAAACACGTTGGACGTATTGTGACCGGTTGGTTCCTTGTATCTGCTCGTGGCGAACCTGAAACGAGGCACGTAAAGAATAAATAACTCGAATTTGGTCATTGCGCTCTTTACGATCGTACGTCCGCTCTCGACCAGTCAGCACGGCTTGGGTTTCGTACGGTCGCAAAGGTCAAGGGTTAATTAGAAGCGAAATGGTGACTATATACCTTGCAAGACCGTCGTTGTAGACGTAAATCCTAAGGGGATCGCACGAGGTGAGCAACGCGTAGATACGAAGATCGAATTTGTAGCCGTCCACCAGGAAGGGCTACAGACACGAATGATCTTCACCAAAAGAAGAGTAGAAACGAACGATTAAAGTTGAAAATGCATACCCTAGCCACGTAAACCTGGCAGATCATTCGCTCGCTGGGTTTAACATCTTTTAAGTTTTTTGTCAAATAAATGCCGCGCCCTTGACAGCCTGTGTCAGGCTTGATGATGAAAGTTTTGGAGCGTCTCAATTTAGCATAGGCTATTGCCTCTCCGTGGCTAGACGTTTTGATCGACAGACAACGTAAATCTTCTAACGATACTAACACAATCACTTCGATAAAGGACAGAACGTTCTTACTCTGCGGGAAAACACCATGTCTTGGGGAAGAAATTGTAGTCCTTTGGAAAAAGCCTCAGCATACGATTCAAGTTACGAGCAAGCAAATCCTTTCTACAGATTTCTGTCATTCCTGGAAAATGATTGACCTTCTGATATCTTTTCATATCTTTCGCTCGTTCCACGCTCACGCTCAAGTCTGTCCAGTAAAGGTTCCAGCTGCTATCCTCGGTAACTTCTTTCATGCCGAAACGAGCCGCCACTCGTCTCACCGCGTCGTATTTGCAATTACTCGTGCATATTGTCAAGTATCTGTAATCGTAAACATCTAACAAATACGAGAAAACAAAGAGGAAAGCGAAGGACAACAAACTACTGTACCTCCGTTTCTTCTTTTTCTTCGCCTTGATCGAAGTTCCTTCCTTTCGCGACTCCGCGTCAGTCTCCACGAACGACAAATCTGCTGCAATATCGTGTGCATGAATGGAACTGTTCGCAAGACGCGCTAGCTTAGGAACAAATACCTTTGTCGTCCTTTTTATCAGCGAAACGTTTAGAAGCAATCGGTTCCCGATCATTTTTAGTCGAATCGGTAGATGGAAGAACGTTAAACGAAGTATCAGATACCACGAGTTTCTTGCATCGGTTTCTATACACTGTTTTACATGATCGCACTTCGGCACTCGAATCAGATTCACTGGTGATCTCGTTGTTTATCGGGTAACTCTTCTTCGTATCACCGGCTTCGATCTCGCGCTCCACCATCAAAGGACGTTTGTTGCTGCGTTCGATGAGGTTCATGACCGGCGTATCGCATTATTCTAAACGAACTGTCGTCGCATGGCTTTAATTTGATCATATATCGAGCCAGACCTGCATTATACTTCGATCCGTCAATTTTATTCCGTACGCGGGACCGATCACCTAGACAAACGAGAAACTAATAATATCCTCGGTGAAAAAGGTATTCGACTGTGATCAATTTATTGACGTACAAGAAACCGAAATTCGATGCTATTTACAGAAATGCCCTTTCCAAAATAGATCGTCTCGTTTCACGCATCGCACCTCGCCTCAATTGTTTTTCCATTTCTCGAGGCAAGAAGGCAGCCTCGTATCCTAATTTCAATTTAAACGGTGCAAGACTTTTCGAGCAAAATGCCCGACGACAATGCGGCTTAATCGACGGTTACTGCGGTGCGGCTCGTGTTAAACCTTTGCTCGAGAAACTTTTCGTTACTTTAATTACGGCGCAACGTTGCTTTGCAAAGTTCGTGCAGTCGCAAAAGGGATCACGAAAACTTGCTGCATATGTATGAAACAGCGTTGTCAGCCGTAGAATTATCGCGAACACGCGCAGGCTTGTCTAACGTAACAAACGTAGCATATTCTTTGGAAATAGATCTTTTATTATCTTTCTTCGCTTATCTAAGACTTTACAGATTCGATTTCAAACTCGTCATATTCTCTACGATGTTCACAACGTTCAAAGCACAGCCCCAGCATAACGTCACGCCGCTCCCTCCGTGTCCGTAATTGTGTATTACCTGCAAAGGTTCGCATCAGTGTCGATCGATCGAAAAATTTATGAGTTTCATCCAGCTTTGTTTTCGATACCGTAACTTGTCTGCCTCGAGAAGACCTGCAAACTTCAGCCTCGATACGAACTTGGTACCTTCCAGGTCTCAGGCCAACCCACTCCTTCGCTATTTCAGCTCCCTTCGAAGAAAGACGATTAATAATTAACTGTCATTACGTGTTCGATTCGATTAAAAATTTTAAGAAAGCTATACTTTCAGGGCAGGTAAAATGCGCACGCATCCGGTATAAATGAATTCTGAGTCTTCTTTTCGTGGTGTACAGTCGAAATCGTTCTCCTGGTGCGTACCACCCAACACTACACTGTCGATGCTTTCGAAAAAAGAATTTCAACATTATAAATAAATACAAAATCGTCGTACGATTGAAATATATCATCGATTTAATTCGTTACTTCGGTATTATGTAATTCCCATCGTCGTCGTCCACCACTAACGCGTGCATTACCCAGGATGCCGTCACCTTAAACGATACAATGCGTAAAGAAATCTCATACTGCGGTATATCAATCTCTAAAACTACCAACCCTAGCAACTTGACCTCTGACAGACTTGACGGCGTTATCACCCACGAGTTCACGTGCACCGAGGCCGCTACAGTTTATTATTAAATCGTATCCATCGTCGATTAGTTCGTTGAACGTGTGAATTTTCCTGTTTCGTAGTTTTCCGCCTATTCGGAGGAATCGTTTCATTAACCAAGGCAACAATCTAACTGGCTCGCACGTATATGTCAGGAACATCCATCCGTGTCTATAATTCGTGACACGAATTAATTACAATGACACGAAATTAAATATTACGAGTGAAATTCCATTGATACCGTACTTATAATTGGCATTCCACTCTGCGTTTAGTTTCTCCAATTCACTGGGATTCAGCTCGTACGCACCGTACACCACTTTCGTCCAGGCTAAATCGAAGAAACCATCGGGATTACTGGTAACACGGTACGCCGGTATCAAGGAGAGTCCTATTTCAGAAGCCAAGCCCGCTTTCCAAAAGTTTTCCAACCATCGATACGTGATTTCACCCCATTGTCTGTTAGCGTATAGTGCAGTTATAAAGCGAATGTAAATTGCGTTTAACCCTCGTCAGCGGAGGTTGGATCATTGTTGTCACGATCGTTGAACGCTTTATTTTATAGCGATCAAGCGAACACGGTCAATTAAAAAAAGGCTGTTTACCTCTGCTTACGTGATAACCGAATTAATAAATAAAAATAAAATGTAACTTGTAGAGTGATGAGAAATATTTGCATAAGTCAACCTTCGCTGTTTCGCCGAGGATTAAACTTCACCGATCCTTTCTCTTTGATTTCGTCACAATGAATTTTAACATAATGCATTCGAGTTACGTACATAGTTCATTTCTCCAGCCAGAGACAGCTCTCAGTAGCTCAAAATACCAAAATACTCACGATATTTTGTCGCAAGGAGTGTTTCCGAGAAGATAAGGAGTCCATAAACCGGCACTTCCGTCGCCGGTAGTAGCTGGTGAAAATTTATCCGAAAATATGTGCACCTCGAATTGTGGAAAACTGCTTTTCACCGCGAACGCACTTGTCATGCCGATCACACCGGCGCCCACCACTGCCACGCGCATTTCAAACGCAAATCCGATATATAATTTCACGGCAAATCTCCGAACGTAACTAATGCTTCTCGTAACAGCATTCGTCAAAGATGTTTAAAAAAAAATAAAATAAAATTGCACGACTCGAACGATAACCCTGTCATTTTACGTTCGTAAATCGCAGTACATAAATAACCGCTGCTTTGTTGAATTACATCGAGCGAAGATAAGTAGAAACAAATCGACTGACGATGAGGTATACAAATTAAGAACGCTACGATTCCTCGATGTTGAAGAACATGAAACTACCGATTAATTTTTAAGCTATAAAGTCTTCAAGGACGAACAGCGATTTAAATATAATTAAAACGTGAACGTCGACCGAAAAATCCGATTTATCTTAATTTCTTTTGAATGGAAGATTACGACGAACTTACGATACCACATATTCCTAGCATAATGCCACTTCACAGCCCGACAATATTATGCTAGAATATGGGAATCGCGGAAGTCAGCGCGCGGAAACTGTTGTGAAAAAATTACCATGTCGAGGTCCAAGCGATGCTCGTTTCGTGGCGCACCAACGATAAACGGAGCATAATACTTTAAATTTCGCATCTCAAAGGTCTTATACTCTGCTTACCGATAGCACGACACACGATTTCGTTTTTACGGATATGACATTTTCGTGCTCGAGATCCATCGCAGGTCGCAAGCTCAACGAAGTAACCCCGAGGCGATCCTAGAAGGATCGTGTAGCGCTAATCAAAAGGAAATATTTTGAAGCGGTCGTTTTGACGTACGATCCATCGACTGAGCCCTGCACGCGTATCTGCCTCCCACAAGACGGCTGACCGAGGTGCCTGATGACAATTCACGATATGGAGTATTTGTTTACATCGCATACGAATACCATAGACATAATACGGCCCGGAAATGCGATAAAGAATAAAATGACAGGATAGACGGTAATGTTCTTGGCGTCTTGAAAAAAGATAGTTATTTTACTCGCGTCTATATACCTTATTCGAGAAATTAATCGACAACATATTCTTCGAGCTTGCGAATTGTGCGAGTCTTCTAGGATCTACGATACGTCGAAGACGTATATTCGTGATACAGTTGAAGTGAAGAAAATTCTATGGTTGAAAATAAAACGAAAATTAAGAATAATGCCAGCTGATAGATAAAATTTCACTTTCAAGTCCGTTAATTGTTAAGTTAATTGTTAAATTATTATAAGTATTGGGTTATGACAAGAAACGTGTCTTTATAAATTTATTCGATAATGTTCGATTCTATGAAAATTGCTGGTTCCAAGACAAACGCGACGATAATAAGAATACTCGATATGAGAATATGCTCAACTATTAGAATATGAATTATCATAAAACACCTGAATCGTTCCTCGAGATCGTCGCCAGGGTGGTCAACGATCTTTCTCGACTGTTTTCGCGGTTCAATGGGTTCGGATAACAGACACCTAAGCGTCTGTTATCCGAGAAGATTATCGACTCGGTACGTTGATATTACACCGTGCTCTGCCTACCAATATTCGCTCGGAGATTCGCCTTGTAGTTAAAATAAAACGGAATAAGAAATTACAATACGCTTGCTAATAATTAAAAAATGATTTATTAAAAGAAAATTAAAAAGTATGTATATGGTTAAAGGCTAATGATAAGAAATCGAGAAAAAAACCTTACTCGTTAAACCATACACGCAGGAATGATATTCGTTAAGAGGGGGAATATAAATAATTTACGATGCATAAAATATTGATGGTATTGTAATTCATATTATATTCGAAACTTCGTTACCCTTTATAATCGCATGTATCAAATCTTCTACTGAAATGAAACGTGTTATATTTTCTTAGAAATAAGCAGGTTACATAATAATTTTGCTACTTTAGATTATAAATAAATCCGTAAAAATTAGACACACCACGCCAATCCATATTTGTATATAAAATATACATTCTTTCACGCTATAATCAAATTCACGTTATAGTTTTCATGTACGGAATTCATGACGGAATTTTTAATTTTTCGTATAATATACGATCTATTTGGATAAGTTATTTCATTATAAATAAATGTAATGAAAAATGTTTATCATTTGATACATTTTTGTGATCCGTAAATTAATACGCTTTTAACTGGTTATTTTATAATCCGTAGATAGTATAATTTAGCGACAATAAATTAAATTTACGCCTATATACAATGATATTGAATATTTTATAAACTATTATGAATTAGTATATAGAAATATAATACACTGGTGTTTTCTCCTTGTATGTAAATTTGTCGGAAAATAATGTGAAACCTTCTGTCGCCTTCGTTATAAAAACATTTTTCAAAAAATGTACACAATATTATACAAAATTGATTTATCTTGGACGACTTTTATAATCTCTTATTGAACCTCAAACGTTACAATCTATTTGCCCGTAGAACCTTACAAACCAACGTTATCTTTATAAATAGAATAATATACTAGTGGTTACATTGATAACAATTTTTATTAAAATAAAAGTAGATGTAAAAAGACAAGCTATAATTTTTAAAGCTTGATATACTTGTGTATATATCAGTAAGAAAATTTGAACATTTTATGAATTTGATAAATGAAAGTTCTTTCGAAACTGAATATGCTATACGCTGTTTCAAAACTGGTACAAGAATCTTTTCTATAGAAGAAATATTTATCACAGATAGAGTTAAGTTATCATTAAAATCGCAATAAAATAACAAAGCGCAATCATATGAAATTTGACACTTTTTTTTATAATTCAATCAACATTATATTTATTCAATAATAGTTCTCCTTTTTCTTGTCAATATTAGACTAATTCTTATTATAAATAAAAGATATAAAAAAGATTACGCGTTAAATGTAATAATTTTTATTGCGATTTTATACCACATTTTAAGTATAAATATAAAATTTTTAAATAATTTATAACCGATACAAAAATCAGTTATTTCATAGAGTTGCTATATAATTAAACGTGTAAATCTAAATAATCAAGGGTTATATAAATATAAAGATTTGTGTGATGTATTTTACCAAAGTAACTTAATCGTCTGATTATTAGTCTGTATTCTGCTATCTCATCATTTGTCTAAATTTATCCAACTCGAAGATACTTTCTGACAATCTGCAAAATTACGAAATAATTAATTATATTTTCTGATAATAATTTCTCTCTTTATATAATCTATATAAAATACCTTAAAAGATGACATTTACATATAAAAGCTTAATATAACGATGATAAAAATAAGAATAAATATAAAATGCGTAATTGTTCTGCTTACCTTCCAATAGCGTTTATAAGTGCAACAATTTCGCTTCTTTCTAAGAAGAATTTCTTTCTATTAAAATTATTTAATGTTGATTCCCATCTGTCGAATTTTCCTGAGAATAGAATTTTTAACGCTGTGCCCAAACCATGCGTTTGAAGTTTTCCCCAAAGTTTACACTTATCGCACCCTACACAGTCCATAATACGAGATATATTCCTAAAATGTTGTCTAAATTGTTCCTTCAATAACTGAGCCTCAGCTCCGCCAGTAAACATAACGCTTTCGTTGAAATGATCAGGAAATGATCTAAAACACATTAATGTTAAATCTATAAGCATCAATTCATCGGTTATAAATTAATATAATTGATTAGTTAAAACTGATACCTACTTAACAACATTTAAAATATCATTCATTGCCAAACGGGTGTCTTTATCTTGTGCTTTGTTACCGGTGTAATATTCTTCTCTTTCCAAATATGGTGCAGCTTTTGCCAAAGCTCTTAATTCAAGCAGATAAGTAAAATATAAATTTTTTAACCAATTTGGACCTTCGCCCCCTGTTGCCTCTGGTGAAAATCTTTTTTGAAACTCTTGCAAATTAGGGCCCCATCGGCCACCAGGCACTATCTCTAAATTGTCTTTTGGCGACAACAAGTATTTTGAACACAAATGAATATTAATACTAGTATGAAGCCCCGATATAACACGGTAGAATACCCTTTTCTCCAAACACATCCCTGCAAATTATATTATATCGCAATAAAATCAATGTATACTTTGAAATATATTATTAGTATACTATTGAATTAAAACTATTCACCATTTATTTTTGAAGACTGAATAAAATTATGCGGCGAATTTTCAGGTCTGAAATTAAGTATACGTATATAAATATAAAATGCAGCAATTTTTAATATCTTTTTACCTAATTTTACCTAATTATCTAAGACAATATCTATTTTTACCTAAAACAATTTTCCTTATAAATACTGCGCCATATCCTATGTGCACTCTGTCCTTTATAACCTGTATATCTTTCAGGATTTAGCAAAAGGTCCACATATTCTCCAGGACTAGACTCCTTCACACAAAAATTATCTTGAGCATCATCATATTGTTTCCATAATTCAAAATCTTTGTAGTTCTCTGAACTAAACATAATATATCAAAATGAATTTGAAATCTTGTTTATAAATAATTCTATTTATGAATGTGCTAGAAATATTTTTCTTTACCTAATTGTTGTGTTTAAATAGCCCAGTTCTTTATTATGATCTTTAGTCATATGTAAGCAATCATCGTATTGTGTTGAAGCTTTATATTTATCCGCAGGACTTTCATTAAAATGACTGTTCTTTAACATATCTCCTTTTAAACCATCTGGAATGTCTTCCTACAAGTATAAAAATATATATAACATACATAAATTTCAACAATTTGTATAAAATGATATTGTAACATCTTTGCATATAGATCAAACTAACGTATTAAATACTTACTTCCTGGCAAGGTTGTACATGACAGTATCTTATAGCACATTTACTATCATCAGCCCAGAAAGGGCATTCTTGTTTTAAATTTACTTTATAAAAGCGAAAATAATCTCTGACTAGAAGACTCTGAACTCTTGGATAAATTTTCATATTATTAAAGTAATCCACTGTATCCACGTTACAACTGCAGTCGTCAATTGATCCCTTCAACTAAATTTTTATAAACATAATTTAATAACTTAAAGTTATGAAAAAGATATTATGTTAGAGATAATATAAGATAACATATATTCACATATGTTAAAGTTGACAGATTTGATTGTAGGTTATGTTTATTTCTTTTTATGAAAAAAGTTGAATAACGGGAAAACAACGAGAATAATACCTTACAGAAGCATTGATCGTTCTTTTCATTGTTCGTTCCAAAATAATTGGAATGTACAATAGAAGGTAAAAACATCGCAAATAATATTAATATGCCGAACATATTTTCACTGGTTTCGCACTTCATAATTAAATTCACTGGTATACCTATCAGTCACGTTTTCTAATTGATAATAGTTATCGTACGTCACCGCGGTACTAACCGAGGTTTCCTCCTTTTATAACACCGACTAGACTACGTGCCACCAGAAACGTAAATTACCCTGTCAAAAGTGAACTTTATTGACGCTTTCATTGTATTGCTTATTGATTAATGTTGTTCCATTAAATGTTCCTCTATTAAATATACACAAATCCACCTACATTTATACAAGTGTTATATTTTTTTATTCTATTACATATCTAAGTCAAGCTAAAATGTAACGGTATTTCACACATCTGGAATGTTTTATCTCATCTGTAGCAGACGACCTGTAATCTTAACGTGACGTGACTACAATCACGCTGCCACAGACATGTATTTTTCTTACTAACTTTTTAGTTTAATTTTTTTAGCTTAGTTTAATTATTGTTTGTTTAATAATTTTAAATGTAAAATTTCTAATAAAGAATGTAGAATATTAGTATGTAGCAAATAAATCTTATAGCGATATATTTAAATTATAATGTTATGTAGATTTTTAATTTACCATTATTTACATAATAATAATGATTATGATTTCAAAATGTTCAACTCACATCTATACCCGGAAAAACGTTCACACAACTTCATTTCTATAAATATATATAAATAATAGATATTTACTCCCCTCTTTTTAGCTAACCATATCCAAGTTTAATTCCACGTGTGCTTATAACATTTGTTACTGACTTTAAAAGTCAAAAATAGAGTGTTAGAATGATATAATGAGTCATTAAGAGCCGAGAAAAGTATTAACTTTTCTTTAACATTATCTTAAAAATTAGCCGTTTTAAATATTTACGTTTATTGTCTATCAAATAACAAAATGGATTTAATATAATATAATATAAAATTATTCCTTTAAAATGTACATTTTTCATTTCACACAATTCAGATATCATAATAAATAACTTGGCATCAAAAATTATCCAAATACAAAATAAAATGTTCTTAATTTTGAAATTAAGTTTAAGAAATATAATATAAAAGAATGTCAGTAGTTCAATATAAATTTAAAATACGTTTCTAATGTAAAATATAATTTTATTATACATAGATGAAAAATGTGCATATAGTAAAATTTACTTTTTTAAATCTTGTGCAACATTTAAATAACGCTACTTTTCATCTATATTTAAATATTATTTTCGTTTAGAAAACTTAATTTTCTGAATAATGTTTTATACAAATTTGCGCTTTAATATATATATATATTAATGTGTATATATATATATATATATATATATATATATATATATATATATATATATACAGTTTTATTATTACATCATTACATATTACATTACATATTAATATATATACGTTACAATCAGTGCAATAAAAGCTATACATTAAGAAAATATTTCTCTTTTATTCGAAATTTTCTAATAGTGAAAGTACAAAAACTGCGAAGATATTATATATATAAAGATAATAAGGAAACACATATAAAAGACATTAATTTTGTATTGTATACAAAGATTAATGTGAACTTTTTATATATAAGAAGAAATGAACTTGGTTTCACATTTATCATTTACATCTTACATTCCTTTTATTTTCTCCTTAACCTATTTAACATTTCTACATGTGATCTATCTACCTGTATGTATATATGCGTATGTTTTATACTATTTTACATTTATTAGAGTCTCTCATTATAGTATTACATTACAGTACACTATATATACGTATTATGTTGTATTACGTTTCTTCCTTAAAAAAAATGGTACGTATATACATATCATCTTTTTTTTAAATATATATGATATATCGCGATAAATAAATGCAAAGTCTATTTTAATGTTAAAATAAACATCTATTAAAGTATAAATTGTTGTTTAAAACAATCCTTATTATAATTAATCAGTACTGTTCACTGTAATACCTATTGTTTGTACTCATTGGCGTAGACTCATTGCGGTATAGGACATGTCAAAACTTTATGCGAAGGTGCCGATGGTTAGTTGTCATTGAATAATAATATTTGTATTTAAAATCAATTTACACTGAGGAATAAATCTGAGAATGGTCTTTCAAACTTCTTAAGTTTATAAGATTTTTGTTTTATTGTTTTATTTTCGATAATATAATATAAATCATTATAACCTATACAATGTTTGAATTGTCAATGAACGTTTTGAACTTTAACGTATATATAAATATCTATAAAATTGTACATTAGATATTTGAAAATATTCATATAATGTTACTGTTACCTCAGTATACTAATGATTAACTTAGATATTGTTATTTTTCAACAATTAGATACTAGTTTTTCGATTATACAGTAGAACTATAAATCATTAGGTAATAAAAATACTTTCATAGATGGTATTGTACATGTTTAATTTTAATTTTTATATTTGATAAAAAAAATAATGTACAATGATTAAGATAATATTCGTGTTAATAATGAGAGTTTAGTATGTAAACATATAATTAAAGTTAATTTTTTACTAAATTATGTGTTTAGGATAAAAGTCAGTTTATGTTTGAAGATAAATGGCCATGTATGAGACCAACTATTTTGAAATTACTCAAACAAGAACCTGTTACTCAAGCAGAATGGCAAGATTTATTCTTCTTAGTTCATGCAGTATGTGTATGGAATGACAAAGGTGCTCTTAAATTATTAGATGCGCTCAAAGAAGACATAATGGATTTTATAAAACAAGCTCAGCAGGTACATATTATAATTTATAAATACAAAAAAAAAATATTTTTATTAACAGAAAAATATTACTGTTTTATGCACTTTCTAGAGAGTTTTAGCGCACCAAGAAGAGCAAGCTTTATTGAAAGCATATATAGCTGAATGGAGAAAATTTTTTGCACAATGTAATTATTTGCCAACACCATTTAGACAATTAGAAACGTCTCTTGCTGGAAAGGCACCATCCAGTGTTCAAAAAAAAAGCCAACCTGATGATATTGTTAGAAAAGTAAAGTCCTTTTTTTTAATTTTTCAATGATATAATTCCGTAATATACATTTTTTTGTTTGTTATAGCTAATGTTGGATAGTTGGAATCAAAGTATATTTGGAGAAATAAAACAAAAACTTCAAGATTCAGCTATGAGACTTGTTCGTGCTGAAAGAAATGGTGAAGCCTTTGATTCACAACTCGTTATTGGTGTTAGAGAATCTTATGGTATATAACAAATTTTTGTTTATATAAATTATCTCCTTATACATCTTATAAATTCAAAGTTGTGTTAAATTATATTACAGTAAATTTATGTTCAAATGCAATGGATAAGCTTCAAATCTATAGAGAGAATTTTGAAGCAGCATATATAGAAGCAACAGAAGCATTCTACTGGGTTAAAGCACCTGAACAGCTATCATTACATGGTGTAGAAAATTATATGCGTTATGCTGATGCAAAGTTACAAGAAGAAGAACTTCGTGCCCAAAAATACTTAGAACCAAACAGTGCTAGTGTACAGCTTTTAACTGACTGTTGCGTACGTGTATTAGTGGCAACTTTTAAGCCAGCCATATTAGCAGAATGTCCGCGTATGATTCAGCATCGTCAAACAGATAGTGAGTATAATGTAATTTGAATTATATTTTTATAATAGCATTTTTATAATGGTATAAAATGAATTACAATTATAGAACTTAGGTTAATGCTAAAACTAATGGATAGAGTTCCTGAAGGAGTTGGTCCAATGTTAAGAAATTTAGAAGAACATATAGCAAGTGCAGGTTTAGCTGATATGATGGCAGCTGTGGATGTTATTACTCAAGATTCTGAAAAATACGTTGAAAGATTATTAGATCTTTTTCGTCGGTTTTCAATTCTTGTTAAAGAAGCATTTGATGATGATCCTCGATTTCTAACTGCTCGAGATAAAGCTTACAAACTTGTCGTAAATGATGCGACGGTATTCAGATTAGAATTACCTGCACGTCAGTGTTCTGGTATTGGTACAACGATTTTAAATAATAAACCAAACAACAATAATAATGGACAGCCAGAATCAAAGTGTCCAGAACTTCTAGCTAATTACTGTGATATGTTACTTAGGAAAACACCACTCAGTAAAAAATTAACTTCTGATGAAATTGAAAGCAAACTAAAAGATGTAGTATGCACCTTAACTTATATATATATATATTACTATTATATCTTTAATATCTAAAATCATTTTATCTCATACTTATCTTATATTGGTTTTATTTTAGTTATTAGTGCTAAAATATGTTCAAAATAAGGATGTATTTATGCGCTATCATAAAGCTCATTTAACAAGGCGTTTAATATTAGATACATCCGCTGATTCTGAGAAAGAGGAAAATATGGTAGAATGGCTTCGTGAAGTCGGAATGCCTGCTGATTACGTTAATAAATTAGCACGAATGTTTCAAGATATTAAAGTGTCACAAGATCTAAATCAACAATTTAAAGAGCAATGTAGAGCTGCTATTGCAGATAGTATTAACATTAAGGTATGGGCTAAGATGTAATAATAATATTTTGGTTTATGTATTGTGAAGCATATATTAAAAGGCATTAATATAATTTGTTATAGATATTAAATGCAGGTGCTTGGGCTAGAGGTAGTGAACGTGTCACCGTAAGTTTACCACTGCAACTAGAAGATTATATTCCTGAAGTGGAAGAATTTTATAAAAAAAAACACAGTGGAAGAAAATTACAGTGGTATCATCATATGTCTAATGGCACGGTAAGAAAGAAAATGTCTTGTAAAAAAAAAAAAAAAAAAAAAAAATATTAGAAAAAGATATTTTTACATCTTTTTAAGTATTGTTATGATTTAAAAAGGAAATTTTTTGGCCATAATCATAAAAGTGTTAATACAGTTTCGATCAGAAACTATGTATATGTTTATTAAAGCAGAATAACATAAATTTTTCTGAAGCAGTAAACATGGGTATAGAGTAAAATTTTTCAAAAAATTCAATATCTCGGTTCTAATTTTCAGCTTCACCTTGCAACCAATTTGGATGGTGTTCCAGATAACATTTTCTAACCAAGTGGGACGCTTTGATGTGGATGTAACAACATTTCAAATGGCAGTTTTATTTGCTTGGAATCAGCGGCCGTTTGAAAAGATATCATATGAAAATTTGCGATTGGCAACAGAACTTCCTGATCCGGAACTCAGACGAACTTTATGGTCTTTGTGTGCCTTTCCAAAACTCAAACGTCAACTTCTTCTAGTTGAACCACATGCGCATAGTCCCAAAGATTTTGCAAATGATACACGATTTTGGGTGAACCAAGAATTCGCTATAGTGTTAGTAATAATTTTTGAAAAATCCCGCACTAATTTAATTCACTCAAAATATATATAATTAATTCTTCTTTTTAATTCTTAGGAAAAATGGTAAACTGCAAAAACGAGGTAAAATTAATTTAATAGGAAGACTTCAATTATCAACTGAACGAAGTAAAGAAGAAGACAACCAATCCATTGTACAACTTAGAATACTAAGAGTTCAGGTACACTTTCTATTCAAATAACTTTGTTTTTTTATCTTCCTCTAAGTAAAATCAATGATACATATATCTTTTACGTATATCTTTTAACAGGAAGCAATCATCAAGATTTTAAAGATGCGTAAAAAAATCAGTAATGCTCAGTTACAAACCGAATTAGTTGATATATTAAAGAACATGTTTCTGCCAAGTAAAAAGATGATAAAAGAACAAATTGAGTGGCTTATTGAGCATAAATATATACGTAGACACGACGATGACATTAACACCTTTGTGTATATGGCATAGGTCGGGATTATACATACGTATAATACTGTTCTTATGATTAATATTATATTTTTATAAAAATTCAGTTCTTGTTTATCAGATTGTATGCTCAAAAATCCCAATGTAATTGAAAGATGTTAACGTTGTTTGTAACATGTTCACAAAAAACACATCTTTTAAATGAAAAATTAGTACCATCATACAGAGTCATATCGTTTATAAATTATGATTAAATATGATATCGCCTTCGACCATGAAAATATGCATTACTAAACAGGTAATTATTATAATATTTCAAAAACTCGGACTATAAAATTGATTCATTTTTTTTTTTTCTCTTTCTTCTCTTCTTTCTTTCAAAACGTGAAGACATCAAGGGAAAAAATGTACAAGATCAAAAATTTGTATTTCGTTATATGTCGTTATGTTGTCCTTTACTTTTGACGTAATCACAATTTCATAAATATATTTTATACCTTCTGTTTTATACAAAAATAAAGTA
The DNA here is from genome assembly GCA_014737525.1 of Bombus difficillimus. NCBI lineage: Eukaryota > Metazoa > Arthropoda > Insecta > Hymenoptera > Apidae > Bombus > Bombus difficillimus. The sequence goes on along the minus strand of JACXIT010000006.1, from coordinate 11,533 downwards.
GATTGTTTAAAATATTTATGAATACTATAAACTCGTCACAGATGTATTTAATTTTCAATGACGATGTTCACATACGTACGCGATATGTACATTATACATTTTAACACATGTCTAAACGTAAATGCATGGATATGTTTATTTACTGCAAGTGTACATATTTTCCAAATATGATTGTTTTTCATTGACTTGTTTGAATTGTAGAAAGTACATAAATTACAGAACTTTTTGTATACAATATTTTTTTGTATTTTGTTTTTATGAACTATATTATGTTTCTTTTAACCGAAATAATATTAATAATTTTCGATTGCAAACATGTAAAATGAACAAAAATTCATACAAAGGGAGAATATAAGAAATGGCCTATACCGTTATATATAAATGTAAGGTTATAAAATTTTAATTCTTTTATATTTTAATAATAAGACGTTGTATAATCCCTGTACTAAAGAAATTTTACATAACTGTATTGTGAACGATAAGATCTTTACTCAACACCCGCATTACTATTAACATTTATGTGTATAAAGCTTTTATATTATTTCAATATGCGATTGACAAGTGTAAAAGTGAACAATTTCGA
>JACXIT010000006.1:0-10790 GCA_014737525.1 Bombus difficillimus | reverse complement strand
TTAATTAAAATATGACAGAAAACAGCATCATTGATACCACTTTTCGTATGTTGCATGGTACATTCTTATAATCACATATATGTACATTAAATATCAATGTTACTCAAACTTATCACACACACACCCACTTTGTAACAAATTATATTTCTCGAGTAAATCTTGCTTGAAATTCTGAGATAATTAACAGATCAAGAATTTAATTCTAATTGCCTTTTCTAAGATCATAAATTTTATATACTTCCTTTAAAAGTATTTGTAACATCGATACTTCGAGTGAAACGTTAATATCGCTAATTTCAATATCGTTTACCCTTGATACTGTAATATTAATTTTTATAATTGCAAGTAAGCATCTAATATTTTAAATTGTGACTTTAAATTAAAAGAGGATAAGAATTGGTGTAAAGTTATTCCGAAATATTATATAGATTTTTCTAATAGTTTATTTGTACGTTATTTAATATTCGATGACTTTTTTAAATTATTTCATTATATCACGTATTTTTATTTATTTGTAATGTCAGCATAAAATATTATTTATCTGTAAACGAAAACATAACTTTTAATAAAATATTTGTTATCTATTTATTATCTTTTTAAATACTTACATATATTACTCTGAGCAAAACACATTTACAGATTATTTCTTGTGAATTTGTGATCTCAAATTAAAGTATTAATTTTGCAATATTGCAATATAAATTTTTTGAGTGTTGAATATCATTGTTTGTAATGCCACTAATTGCTTCTTGGATGGATAAATAATTCATTGTCAAATGAGTGGACAATATTTCTAATAGAGCTGTTTATGAATGTTCTGGACAACGTGTATGTTGAATACGTGGAACATTTTTCATAGGATTTGTTGTTTCACAAACATGTACAACTATGCCAGGTTGTCCTGAACCACCAGGATGTAATTCATGACTGCCTCCTGTAAAATTATTTGTATGATTGGTATATACATACATATGTACATAATATATACATGTATAGGAAACCTCTGATAACTGCCAAAATAGAATCTCTCGATAATTGCATCTTCGTCATCCCTACTACTGTGGGGAGGTTCCCCTCAATGCATTGGACAATATCGCTGAGACAATGTACGTATTTAGGTAATAATTCAAAGATGAAACTTTTTATTTTTAACGTTTTTTTAAATTAATCTTTTACAAACGTATTTGTGGGAATTTTCTGATTAAAATGAAGCGAAACACGATATAATTTGAATTATATTTACTTATTGATGTTTATTATCGCTTATTTAATTATCATTAAGTACGCAAATATTCTCCAAATTATATCGTGTTTGGTGTCATCTTAATATGTTAGTAAAAGTTTCATTGATCATAAATCAAGAATAAAAAATTTTGATTTTTTTAATTAAAGATCTCAGCTTATCGCGAGCCTTTAATGTTTGCCGAACGCTTCGACTCTCAGTTCCTCTTCCTCTTTCACTTGCGTTATCCTTTTCTATGTTCAGTACAGCTAAGATTTCAGTTTCAAGGAATAGAATCGTTTGCAACAGCTGGGTACCGAATTTCTGGCAGTTATCGGAGATTTTCGTACTTAATACACATGGAAAAACATGCTATAAACTCCTTAAATGACAGAACCTGCAGATAAATTTGCTATAGCTGCCAATAAGTCATGATTAACTAAAGGTTCGCCTTCCTCTCTAGGCTGCCATCCAATAGGTGGTGAAGCAGGTGGTGAAATTAGGAACTGTTTCGTTAATGCTGGTGGGTGAAGGTGTTGATCTTCTACATCTGAAATATATATTATTTTTAAAGTTGATAAAACTCTCATTAATTCTAATAACATAATAATATTCGTAAAAAAATAAGTTTACAAACCTATTGGGGTAACAGGTTGTGCAAAATAACAGTTGATATCTGTCTCACCAAAATGAGCTTGGTGTAATTGTATTCTGGCATTTGCTGCTGCACTTGGAGAACTATAATTCACTCTCATTCTTCTAAATGATCTAAAATATTGAAATGTAGCATCTTCCCCAAACTGTTTGAAGAGATTCTGTATTTCTTGCTACAGAAACAAAACATATGCTTATTAGATATTGAATTTATTACATTCAATTTTACTATAAATTTTTGTCACCTTTAATTCATCATCTTTAAAAACTCTGGGATCTACATTAGTTACAATAACTGATGTTGGTAAATCTTCATCGTGTACTAAATCTTCAATAGTCCTTGTATTTGTATCAGAACGATTTTTTTCTACATCAAATTCTAGCTCCAATTGTTGATAATTAGGATGTAGATTTGGTAATCCATCAACTTCATTTATAATTATATTTTCAGATTCCTCTAATTCTTCCTCTTCCACTATATTAGAACCATGTTTCTTCTCCATATCTGTTCTATGCTGCATATAGAAGTACTAAATTGTAATTTATTTGAATTTACACATTAACATAAAGATATTATAAAGATACACACACACACAAATTGTATCCATAATACAGAGATTAACTAAAAAAAAAAATGTATTTACTTATAAATATTTTCCATGTCTACTGAACAAGTATTTTAAATATTTTCAATATATAGCTCTCATTCATTTTTATATTTTAATTTACAAAAAAGCAATATTCTTTTATTATAAATGATCTTATATGTTCTCTTAATGATTTTTAATATATTACCAAAACTTTAATAGTGCTGTAATTTATTTATCAAGTAGGTATCTATAACGTTAATCAAATTATCATAGTATAACATATAATTTTTTAAATCAGTTAATCAGATATTGCATATTTTTTAAAATAAACATTATGTCACAAATCACTCTTGGGATACATAATTCATCAAACTATGAATAATGGAAATGTATATATTGCAAAATGATTACGAACTACGAATTTATTTACAATTAATTGTAATTGTTAGTTGCAAGGTAATATTACGTATTATCATGCTAAAATAAATAAGCATATTAAGCGAGGACTATGTATAATAAATAATAAAAAATAATAAATAATATGCAGAGACATAATATGTCAAAGGTAAAGTAATTAATCAGCTGACTGAGAACAGATAATACTTACATGTTTTCTCTTAAGCAGTTAAATCGAATGTGTGCCTTCTTAATATTTATTCAGATCGAGAGAAAATTGTTTATTTTATTTACTTATTTATTTATGTATACATTCATACATTCATATATATATAAAATCCTTCATTGTATTAACGTTATTATTACTCATTTATACAACTTTCGATGTTACATGTTGCATTCGTTATTTTATTATTATCGTAATGTAATCTTTTATAATCGTAGACTATAAGAAGTAACTAGAAAGATAAGCAAATCAGTATAGACAAGCTTTCGCAGTAGAATCATCTGTTATCGAAGAAAAGCTTGTTTCATTGACTGCGCATGTCAAGTAAAAATAGATATTTGTATTATTTAGAACATTCAATTTTGTAAATTCACAGTGACTTTAGAAATTATACTTTTTAGATACCATGTAAATTGTTTTAAATATAACGAAGATATTTGGAAATTCGTCTTATGTTAATTTTCCTATCGAGTTACCTCTCTATGCGTTCATACAGGACACACATAGTCAAATGTAATACACACACACACACACACACAAAATTATATGCTTGTTCTTATGCATACACATACACTCATAAATAACAGCGAGCAACAAATAACAATGTCGACGATGGAAGGTTCACTTAGTAAATGGACAAATGTTGTTAATGGATGGCAATATCGTTGGTTTGTTTTAGATGATAATGCTGGTCTTCTATCGTATTATACGGTAAGAATTTTTAAATATTGTAATTGTTACATTTACTGTTCTCTTGTTCATTAATAGGTTACACCCCATTTTCTTTTTAAACATTTATGCAATGTTTAATTCAAAATTATAATTTAATATAAATTTTTGTATGCTTCAGTAATCTTTGAATTTATTTATTAGTTGCTTTAAAACATTATTTGTATCTCTTTAAATATCTTGCACATCTGTCATAGTCAGCTGATCTCTAAATATCTAGTTACAAAATTACATTTAATTTTAAAAGTACTTACCAATTTTATGTGGTAAAGTTAAATTATATTCAAAAAGAATTATTATGGATATGTAAATTTTATCATGTTATATCAATTATAATTTAATTATCAATAGTTAATTGATATTACATGAAAATTTTATTATTGTTTTTTTCGATATCTAATTTTTAAACAAATATATATTTAAGTTGCAAATATTAATGATATTTTCTTTACAATTGCTATAAATATTATATTTTGAATATGATAAATTGTTACATTGTACTTTAATTATATTGCAGAGTAAAGAAAAAATGATGAGAGGAGCACGTAGAGGATGTGTACGTTTGAGAGGTGCTATTATAGGTATTGATGATGAGGACGATAGCACATTTACAATTACTACATCATCATACAAAGATGATCCAAAAACATTTCATTTTCAAACAAGAAATGCAGAGGAACGAGAACGTTGGATTCGTGCTTTAGAAGACACTATATTACGTCATTCACATGCTGTATGGTTACTTATATATTAAGAACAAAAACTACATTTAGTTTAATGCTTAAGTAAAATTTAAATTACTCTAGAGATGGGATCCTAAAAAATCTCCTCCGAAGCAAGACTTCGATCGCAAAGTAGCTGAAGCAGATGCTTACCTTCAATTGTTGATTGATCAAATAAAATTAATTGAAACAAAACAAAGATCTGTTGCTACAGAAGATGAAGAAAAGCAACAAAAATATACAGCAATTTTAACTCAAGCCAATGCAATGCTCAATTCAGTTAAACATACAATTGTTCAATTACAAATTGCGAAGGTAAATATTCATTATAAATATAAGACACTATATTAATGAATCTTTATAATTAAATTTTATACATTTAATAGAATTAGGTATAGTTTATGTGTAATAAAAATTCTATACTTTTAGAATACAGCAATACCTGTAAATGGAGTATATAGGGGACCCACTGATTCAATACATGTTTCATCTTCATTATCTCATGGTATGTATTTAAATGTGAGTATAAAATAAACCTATAATGAAAGACATGCAATATAATAAATTTTAGTTGCTGTTAGAGAACCAGAAGCAACTGTACAGACTGGTATTGAATTAGGTTCTGAGTGTGTAGAACTAAGGGTACCTACATTGCCAAATGGTAATTTATTTTTTCTTATTTATGTGTAGTAAATTAAAAATAAATATCAAATTATTAAGTTATAGTATTCCTAAAAATAAAACTATCAATCAAGTAGACAAACGGATTAAAATACATATTTTCATTGATTTTTACTTGTAAAGCTGTTGTGGATAGGGATCTCCCTGTACCCCAATTCTCTTATTCATCTTCGGATGAAGACGAAGATTATTATGATGCAGCAGACGAAATATCACCTCCTTCTGCAATGCAAAATCATATCAGTATGTAAGTATTTATCAGGGTTCGTGAGTCTTTAATATAAAATTTAAGAAATATGTGATATATTCTGTAATTCAGTAGAAGACGAGATAGTGAACGTTCACATGCGGATGTATCGAACGAAAATCGGAAGCAAAATCCGTTGCCACCTACAAAAGGTGATGGCTCTGTTGATTACGATGGTAAGTATTAATCTATGTTAAGTGCTTAAAAGTTGATATGTTTCATATATTGTTTAACAAATATAAGAACAAATACTTTTTGTATACATTTCTTTTTTCTTAGGATATGATAACTGTATTTTATTTGTTTTCAGTTTTTTATTATACATATATTTATATGTAATTTTAGTATGTATATGTTTAAAATTAAGAAAGAAATTCAAATAAAGTCAATATATAAATATTTAATTAAATTAAAAGAATGATAAAAACATTAAAATATATTATGATTATTGTTAATTATTTATAACAAATATATCTATATTACAAATTCAGAGTAACAAATAAAACACAACATAAAGCACATTCAAATTTTAAATAAGAAAGAAATTACATAAACATTAAAAATCCATAATAAATTGCACTCGTTATCGATAATAGAGGTTCGATATCAGTCGACTTAACCCACAACTACAATTATTATACACGTGAATTGTCGTGTCATCCGAACCTTGTAGTAAAGCATTGTCAAATTTGTAGTTAAAATCAAGTGTGAATATTTTTTAGTATGACACAATTACAGAAAAATGAATTTAATCAACTTCGAATAGTTTTCCCCTCTTGGAAAATTTTGTTTCTCAGAAAAAGACGTTTATATTGCGTATAGTCAATATCATATAATGATCGTATTTAGGAATGGATTTTAACTGATATTTTATAAAAACACAATATGCTGGGTGCAGCTTCAAATAGTAAGTTTTTAAATTATAGTAAAATATATACATAACAAAAGAAATCTTTTTATATTTATGCAAAAATTTCTGTTCTTATAGGTTGTATTTTTTGAGTTTAAAGTTTTAGATTGGTATACATATTACAACTATTGACTTAGGAGAAACATTAAAACGAATTATATTAAAAAAAGAAATTACTTTTTTTCTCATTTTTTAAATCACTATACATTATTGTTTATAAATTATTGTTGTAAGCTTTTGTTACATGTTACAGCCCTTTATGAAGAGGAAAGTGAAACAGAAAGTTAGTAACTATTATATTAATAATGTAAATTATTTAAATAAGATTAAATCCTTATCTTTATGGTATTTTTTAGTGGATTCCATGGAATCCCATGGATCCGTAGTGACTCATCTTCTGTCTCAAGTAAAAATTGGTATGGATTTAACAAAAGTAGCATTACCTACATTCATTTTGGAGCGCAGGTCGCTTCTTGAAATGTATGCAGACTATTTTACTCATCCAAATCAGTTTGTAAGGTATATGCTATGAAATAAATAATATTAATAATACTTTTCAAAATTATTTGTTGAAACTCTTTATACACTATAGTATTTCATATTTTAGCATAGCGGATATGTCTACTCCTAAAGATAGAATGGTTCAAGTAGTTCGTTGGTATTTATGCAGTTTCCATGCAGGTCGTAAATCAGGGGTAGCTAAGAAACCATATAATCCAATATTAGGTGAAATTTTTAGATGTCATTGGGATATTCCTAATGATGCTATAGATAGTTCTAATGATACAAAACTAGTTGTTGGAGGTCCTGTACCTTGGTGCAAAGAAAATCAGCTTTCATTTATTGCTGAACAAGTTTCTCATCATCCTCCCAGTAAGTTTACTTATATTTATTTATTAAAATATTTTAAAAATATTTTTCTGGATAAACAAGTATGATTCGTATTATAGTAAGTGCATTTTATGCTGAACATTATGCAAAAAAGATTAGTTTTGGAGCGCATGTATGGACAAAAAGCAAATTCCTTGGACTGAGTATAGGAGTACATAACGTTGGAAAGGGTTGGGTAAATGTATTACAACATGGGGAAGAATATGTATTGACTTTCCCAAATGGTTATGGTAGATCTATTCTCACTGTACCATGGATAGAGTTAGGGGGGACTGCAACTATCCATTGTACGCAAACTGGTTACCATGCTGCCGTAGAATTTTTGACAAAACCTTTTTATGGCGGTAAGCGTAATCGAATTACATGTCAAATTACACAACCAGGAGATAAGAAACCATTTGTTGTTATAAACGGAGAATGGAGTGGTGCCATGGAAGCAAAGTGGGCTGATGGAGTATGTACACAAGATGTTATAAAAGATACCAATTTCTCATTTTACTTTCATTCATAAATTCAATTTTTATAGAGAACTGAAATTTTTGCGGACGTTAAAGAACTTTACACTCAAAGAAAATTAGTGAAGCCAGTGTGTGAACAAGAAGAACACGAATCACGAAAAGTTTGGCGGGATGTAACTGTTGGATTAAGGATTAACGACATGGAAAAGGCAACAGCTGCTAAATGTGCAATCGAACAAAAACAACGAGATGAAGCACGTAATAGAAAAGAAAACAATATTAATTGGCAAACTAAGGTACATTTTTCTTTCAAAATTACCTACTTTTTATTTCAAATGATTATATAAAGTCTTATCTTCTCATAGTTATTCAAAGAAACTAAAGATGGTAGTTGGGTCTATGTAAAACCACTTGCAGACAGATTACATTCTTGTTCCAATCAAAGTGCTCCAACATAAATAATTTGCTGCAGTTTTAGATATTGCACAGTACTAGGAAATTTAAGGCCTAACACATATGATTAATAATATGTTTACTAATTTTAAATCTAATGACTCTGTGCTATGCAGAAGAACAAAACTGAAAGGTATTATAAATTCCTTCCTTAACATTTTTTTTTTTTTTTTATATAAACCTGATTAAGTACAATAGCAAATATTTAAATACTATACAATATTAAGATTTCATTGAAAGGTACATATGTATTTTGATAGCAGGCAAATTATTTTTTATAATATATTATCACAGATATAGTTACTGCTTTAAAGGAAACAAGTTTACATAGTATTGTGCTATATATTATATGTTGACATCGACATACAAGCTTATGTACTGTTAAAAAAATATATACAGCTATAAAAACAATATTTCTGATGATGATGATTTATCGTTTCTATTAAGAAGAATTGCAATACAGTTTTAGCATAACACAATACAAATAAAAATTAAATATTAATTATGTAGTAATAGACCTAATGCATAAAGCATGCTTCTCTAATACGTTTTAGCTGTTTCCATAATATAGCATTAATGAAACATTAATGAAATTTAATTACACGAATTTTTTTCATTCCGTAATAATTATGTATATTATTGAACTTTGGATATTTTTAAATAATTACTTCCAGATAGTATCCAAAATGATTTAATTAATAAATTTAAAAAACGGACAACTGTACTCGTGATTGTAAAAATAATATGCATACATATGATGTACATTATATTTATGTACATAACTGTTTGTTCTTAATTTCCATGGAACACACAGACACACACACATACACACGCATACACACACAGAGCATTAATCATACATAATGTAAATATATATAAATCTTCCTCATAGCTTGTTATGTATAAGATTTTCCACATGTTTTAATTGTTTTTCAATTAACCACAGAGTATTAGAGTATCTCCATGAGATTAATTTCATTTAGTTATGTTACAATGCTTAGATATTTATATTAAGTAAAATCATGATTTATAATCATTCAAATTTTATTAACCATAGATAGCGCATTGTAAAATATTCCTATTCAATATAACATGTAATATATGAATAAATATATGTAAATTTTTGATAAAATAAAACTTTATTCATGCATCAAAATAACGCACAATCTTAATATAAATCGCAATTATGAAATTTTTTATTTCATTAAAAGGTTTAAAAGTAAATTAGAAATCATTTATTAAGAAACCATATTATTATGAAAAATTCAAAATTTGTTATATTTAAAAAACACAAAAGATATTTTTTATTATTAAGTATTGTTTGTAAAATTGTCTAGGCATATATGTCCAATATAATAATCAATTGCAGTTCTATGATGCTGTGGAAATCGTTTTGTTGATGTTAATAAATGTTCCAAACCTGCTTTTATTACTAAAAAACTAACTTCACAATACGATTTATTTACAGAATCAAGAATATTTTTGCTTGTTTCATATTTATATAATACTTTGACAACTGATATTCTTTGCAAAGTTACAATATTATCGTCTGACATTTTCTTAGGCTCAATCATTAAATTTAAGTGCCAATCCATTGGTTTTAAAATGAGGGAGTGAATTTCTTTTCCTACAAAGCATTGCAAAACTATTTCTTCACCAAACGTACCAGTCACTGAAGTTTTAATAGCAAGTAAAAAATCATTAAAGGGGTCTGTTGCAGTCTTACTTTGTGAGTTACTTAATAAATTGTATTCCACAGCACAATTCCATAATTTAAGTGAATTATCTGTAAGAATCTTTCCTAAATGTTGTAAACATCTGTTACAAATCGCAATATTTTCATCTATTTTTAAGTTGTGATTAAATAAACTTGCGCGAATGATGAAAAAAAGTGACCCATAAAAAATATCAGACTCTGATGGAATCAAATTATGCATAGTAGTACTATGATTATGTTTACAACAAAACCATTCGCTTGAATCATAATTCATATCTGGTACAGGTAAAATCCTTTTAATACACATGTCTTTAGAAAGAATGTTTTTGCAGGAAGCACACATTATACGACATTTACCGGTATTAAATAACTCAACAGTTTTAAGAGAATCTTTCAAAGAATTAACATTGAATGCTGGATTGGTAATTATTTGTGTTTTGGAAGATCCAAATACAGGATCAGGTATTGTTTGTGCACGAAAACAAACCCAATTGTTTGTAATATCTAATGCTGTTAATGAATCTGGTATTAACTTTACAAATTTTGTTAAAAATATTATCGTATTATTTTGTATAGTTATTTTTATACTTTCTTTTAAAAGCTTTATTGCAACACCTGTTGAATTTACTTTTTTATTTAAATGAATAAAAAAATTGCATATTTGAAGCCTAGGTCGTAGTTCTAATGTTATAGATTCTATCATATTGAAAATTTTAAAAATTAAATTATAGTTTTTCAATTAGATAAAAATGTGAATAATTTCTCCTTCGCACTGGTTCAAATTCAATCCAGTATATATGACTCCATGTATATGAATTCTCTTTTTTATATTTTAATTATATTTTGTTAAACCTAAAAATAGATTTTAAACTTGATTTGTTCTATTGTACAATT